>JABXWE010064695.1:0-12108 GCA_014611495.1 Limonius californicus
ACACGTACTTACCATTATGTAGTAAACTGGCAGCAGCATTTTCATAAACCAGACTTAACTTTAAGAGGCACTTAACCTACCACTCAAATTTTATATTAGCTCTAACTTTGTTATTAGTGGAAAATTTTGCAGTTTTCTTTTATTTTCTAAAAGATAATTAAAAAGTACAAAAATAAGGTACTCTTAGTTCAAACGCGTAAAGGCAACCGTTTGCCTTAAAATGCTTGTGCAAGTTTTGAGTTGCCGTTAGAACGTGCAATTATCAGGTAGCCATGATCACAAAAACAATGGGTAGTGCTTGTTACAACAGAAAAAAAAACAATGCTAACTCAATTAAATACTTTGGTGTCATAGAAATTTTATTTTAAATTTTTGTTTTGTGTTTACGAAAATGCCGCGACATAACGAATTCTCCAATGCTGAAATGAGAGATACGGTTTGCGTTTACGCTCAAAAAATAAAATTTCTATTACAGCAAAGTATTGAATTGACTTAGCATTGTTTTTTTTTCTGCAGTAACAAGCACTACCCATTGTTTTTGTGATCATGGCTACCTGATAATTGCACGTCCTAACGGCAACTCAAAACTTCCACAAGCATTTTAAGGCAAACGGTTGCCTTTACGCGTTTGAACTAAGAGTACCTTATTTATGTACATTTTAATTTTCTTCAAAAAATAAAAGAAAACTGCAAAATTTTCCACTAATAACAAAGTTAGAGCTAATATAAAATTTGAGTGGTAGGTTAAGTGCCTCTTAAAGTTAAGTTTGGTTTATGAAAATGCTGCTACCACTTTACTATATAATGATAAGTATGTGAACCAAATTTGAAAGAAATATCTATAGATTTGTGGAAATTACAATAAAAAGAAAAAATAAAAAATTGAACTTTAAGGCCCTCTAACTTCTTAAGGAAGGACTTTCGGCCTAAGGTATATTAGGTTTAATTGCTTTATTTTAACCTAAAGAATCTATGACTAAACGCTGGCCCATTGTTTCTGAGACACCCTGTATATAAAGAAGACATAAATGAGTCTGGACTAAGGCGCATAATAATCATAACTCATACAAGGGGAAATTCTTACAAAAACAAAAACCAGTTTGTTAATAGTTTGGAAGAAGTGTATAGTTTTAGAATGATTAATAAAATAATTTCGAATCTTTTGTGTGTGGTAAGCTAAATCTGCCTCCAGATGCCCGTTGCGAACCAATTTTAATAAATGGAAATCGCAAAAGACGATAAGAATAGAGTAAGAAGCAAACTTTTTTGGTCTGTTCAACAATGGTCTGCGCTGCTTTTCACGGGTGAATTTCGGCTTGGAATTAACCCAGATACCACGCTTTTGCGTATATTGAAATGACTAGGCTGCCAAGTTGATTTAATTTAATATTGTATATTTACTTTTTTGTATGAGGTGCCTGTGGCGATATGCGAACCGGTGCAGGTGGTAAAATTGTTATTATTTGTATAATAGGTTTTCTAAATGGAAAGTAAGACATCGATTTAATAAAAAACTGAGGCATGGCTGTTTTCGTTTACATCTTACGTACGTTGCGTAAGATACATCAAATAAAAATATCAATATGTCAATAAGTCATAAACAATAAAAATTATTTAAAGCGATCAGTTTTGAGGTTGATACTAAAATTTAATATTTATATTGGACGGTAATTTACCCGTTTATCTGTACAAATAAATGAAACTAACACAGTAGTGTAGCATTAATCATAATAAATATTACATAGTATCTATAAAAGTTTAGATGATTTCATAAAAACTTTATAGTGTGACACCATTCTGATGTGCATAGTCATTTTGCTTTACCCTTACCAACGTGCCTTTGTTTACTCACACATCGTATAAATCATTCTCCTGTTTCCTGCCATTCCATTTCCACTGGTCAAGTGTATAATGTGGATTAAGTAGTTATTACAGCATAAAGTATTTTATTTTGGAATAGTGGTTAATTTTCATGTAACGGCGATATATTGTAATCAGATAGATGGTCTGCTTTACTAATGAAAGTATTTTTATGCCAGTACCTCCAATACCTTTCCATAAATCTGTTCTAAAATACTTACACACTGAAATAATAGGTTCGTCTATGCTAAATTTTTGTTCACGATAAATTGAACACCTGGAGGTGCAAAATGTAAGTTTTATAAACACATACATTGTATAGTAATATTAACAAAATATAATTAACAAATTGCATTTTATATTTTAGTTGTGGCATTTTGTGAATCGTCAAGTTATTGCCACCCACCATGGACACGTAATTAATCACCAGTTGCTACTTTCTTGTTTGATCTCTTTTTCCTATTGTTTTCTTTTATATTACAGTACAATAAGTGATAATAGTATTAATTATGGGAATTAAACATGATCGGCAACATTAAAAGCCATAATCATTATTAAAAACGTTCAATCCCATAGTTGACAAGTTATATAAATGAATCTTTCATAATATGTATCCCTGAACCATACTTACTGACTTTCAAGCGCACACTTGGAACGCTGGGGAAAAATCTTACAATTTTAATATTGTTTGCTATTTACGTAAAAGATAATAAACTACTAGTTATTACAAATTTGAAATAGGCGGGAACACAAGCCCCTAAATCCTACAGAAGCCAAAGTTTAGTAAACCGACAGATTATTTACCCTGACTTTGCCTGTTGAGTGGGTTTTCCAACTCAAACATTGTTCAATGAAATGTGAAAACGAGCTAGTAAGGAAAAAATTGTTTTTTTTTCAAAGAAACGACGGAAACACGTCAACAAATAGAAAGTGCCTCCGGCACCCTGTGAGGATCTGTGTATACTCTAATGAAAAAAAAGTATGCGATGTAGTGTCATTTAAATGTGTGTGACAAATCCCAGTAGAGCACCCGCGGACCAGCAACGATAGCGCTGCATAGAGAAGCGAAACTAAGTTGGAAAACGTAGCTGGAAAGCACATGAAGGTGCTGCATTATTAAACACACTACCGCCGTTTTACCGTGGCTATTGATAATGCGTTTTTTTGTATATATTGCAATCTACTTTACATTTCGCATAGCGTTAACGCCGATCAACATTTATTACATCTAATGGATTTCTTAACATCTTATGGGTACTTTCAACTACAGAGATGTACACATTGTTTTGTCTTTCTTGCAATTCGAAAAGTTATTTAAATATATATGAGAAAAAATATTGGCTTTCTTATGGACTCTATTTCCGGGCTTAGGAAAACAATAACCGTTTGGAGTATTGACGCACGAAATAGAACAAACACTGTAAGGGGAAATATGCATTAGCTGCTTGATTTGGAATGTCACGAGAAGCAATAAATTGTTGTGGTATTTGTGTTTAGGGTACAAGATATTAGTTTATGTAATTAGGTACCTCTATAAAACGGATAGTTACGATATTACAAAATATTACATAAACTATTTGAAGTAGTTTTCTGTACAGTACACAAGAGTTTTGCAAAAGAAGCAATATTTATGAAGGTACTTCCAAAAATTCTAAAAACGTCTCCTGTATTTTTATATAATAGTATTAAAAGTATTAATATGAGGGCTGTTTCCAACCTCCTATTAATTATTAATCGCCTCCTACTGCTAAACTAAATCTCCGCACACTTACACAATGCTCGAAACGCGTTTGCAGCGTCCACGCATTTTATATTTTTAGCTTCTCATTACAACATATACATACATACTTTCCACTTCAAAATTTTACAGAAATATTCTACCCAAGTGCGTATCCACCTCAAAACGGAAGGGGGGGGGGCAGTTTTCTGAATCCAACTTCCTTCATGAGAGAAAGGTGTCCATGGGGGGATGCAATAATACACAATTACAAAAAACACTATTAATAAAATTAACTTTTGAACAGTAGTTTGCGAGGATAATGTAGTTGCAAATTTTCTAACTACAACTGCCACAAATTATTCCTTGTTTGTAAAAATCCATTGACGATGATTGCTTAGCATGGCTAACACATTTAACCTATTTTCACCAATAGTGCTTCTAAGCCATGTTTTAATTCGGCGAAGAGAGCTGAATAAACGCTCTATAGTGCTTGTTGTGCAGGGCTGTGAAAGCAAAATCAGTAGCGGCTTTCTAATGGTTGGAAAAAACAACTCGCTCTTAGCATGACGAGAATAGTTTGAATGTGCTGGTTGGCTTTAACTATGTAAAGTGCCTTCAATTGAAGTGTATTTGCTACGGATTCCAGTACAGAGGAACACTTCGCAATTAAAGCTATTGACACAACAAATGAAGATCTGCACGCCGCTGTTTGCATTTGATATGAATTTTTTCTTGTTGCTGCATTACCCCCTTCAGCTAAAGTCTCTAATGCTGCAACAATATCGACGAAGTGATCCTTAAAAACACGGATGCTCTTGTACTTTTCCGACCACCTACCCTCACACAATTTAGGAATCTTGCGTCGTAAAACGGACTCGCGAATGAAATATTATTATCTCCTTGATAGTTCCAACGCAGTTTGGAATTTCTGGGATAACGTTTACGTCGTTCACGACAAGGTTTAGCTTGCGCGAGGAGGAATGGACATACAAGACTTTATTGTACTTTTGCCTCGAGATCGCCTGCACACCCTCTTCTTCTCCAGATATGGTGGAACATCCGTCGAAGCCTAACCCTACACCCTTATCAGGGTGTAGGTTGAAATTTGTCACAGAAGCTTCAATGGCTTTGATAATACTTTTGGCATCCAGCTTTTCAAGCTTCGATACGTAAACGGCATAAGTTTATAAGTACGCCTTCATCCAGATCCTTACCTCTGAGAAGTAAATCATGTGTGCCGGAAAGAACGACGAAGGAAACAAGTGAAAACAGTACTTTTTTGTTCTTTTCTTTAATTTATGCCTCTGGGTCTGAGCATGTGCTTTGTAATAATCGTGCATGTCCTTGTATTTAGTGAAAAATCTGATGATGAAAGAACCCCAACCATCTCGCATCATGCTGGCTGACGGCAGAAGCAACAAGCAATATTTACGGAAAGCACATTTGAGTCGCCTTGAGCAACCTAACCATGGTGAATATGTGTTCAGTTACTGGTGATTGAATTTCCTCTTGAGGTGTTTGACATCTGCCGCAAAATCGTAGTTCGACGAAGGTACCCGGCCATTTTCCAGAAGATTTATTTATCAACCTGCATAGTGGTCGCCAGGCCGACGATGTTTCCAATATCATTTTCATGTCTTCAGTTTTAGTTTCCTGTCTGGCATCGTGGTTTGAACCATAGAAGAAGGCCTCGCAGTCGCAGTGTCTGAAGCAGAGGGTAGTTGTACTTCCATGTCTTCTTCGCTGCCGCTGCTGTTGGTGCTGGCATTTTTCTTTCCTTTTAAATTCACTGCAAAAAATAAAATACTTTTACTATACGTTAGTGTGGAGACGGCATAACACATGCAAACGTAAATACTGAAATAAACGTCAATACCTACCATTCTTACCAAAAAATTTTCTAATATTAATTTTTGTATAATTTGTAATAAAGTAGATGGCAGGAAACAGCAAACTTTACGGTCGTAAAAATTGCACACACTTGTGACCCTTGTGTGAATGTAACTTAACTGCAGTGGCTCTGACAGAAATGCGCGTGCTCTTATATGTGTACGAGGTAAACAGCTTCTGGTATATTCTCGTTGTTGATACGTTGTGAAATGAGACGAAATTATTCTACAGAGATCTTTGTTGCCACGAGCTAACTATACATCCATCTGTGAGAACTCATAAGAACTACAACCTGTACGTGTATTATACACGTACAGGTTGTAATTCTTATGACTTTTTACAGATGGCGCGAGGGTCTCTATTTAGTAATTAGTTTCTTTCAAAATGTTTACATTCCAACAAGTAACCTATTAATCAATTTTTCATAAATTTGTTGTTTATATTTTTTCTGTTTTATTTTAAATATCTTTCACTTTCAAAGGGGGGCAGCTGCCTCCTCTTGCCCCTCCCCCGAATACGCCCTTGCTGCTATTTCTTACTTTGTGATATTTCTCCTCAACTTTTCACACCGTTTTTAAATCAGGTTGGCCTACTATTCACGTGGTTAAGGCTGTAAATAATTCAACTAAAATAATTCTTTCTAAACCATTGACATCTATATTTTTCCTGAAGATTGTTAGGAATTGGCAGAGTCATTTATTGAATTCTTGTATAGTTTCCGAGTCCCAGTAATGAATCTAGATTTTTGTTTAAAGATTATACTGCAACACAAAAATTGTGGTTACTATTGTTCTGTAGATTTTTCAGCCCCTTGTTTTTGTTTATCGAAAATAAAAAGATTTTGCAGCATTCCCTTTGCAGAAATTAAGAAAAACCATTTTCAAAACACAAGCGTTTTCATATGTGATCGCTTCTGTTGGGTCTTCTTAATCTTAATCTTCATAGTTTCTTGTCATCGACGCACTTCTGCTACAAAATGTGACTTGTGCGTAAAAGATTACGAACGTACGTAGATAGTTCAGAGTAGTTCTTCATTTTTTTTTAAATACTGCCTCGCAGTGTCAGTACTTAGATGACATTATTTTAATCGATCGCATACCATGTTTCACGCATAATGGTTTCAAGAAACATATGTAACTTTTATATGACTTATCATCGAAAAATTTGAAACTAATCTAGTAAATAAGGCTTTTATCTTCAACTTAAATTTTAAGAACAATACTTGAAAAACACACTGTTTGGAAAACATTTCAAACGTATATTAAAAAAGACGTTGAAGCACCCAACTTTATTTCCTTTGTGATCATGATGATATAGAGTACCAAATTATTCTTTTCATTTATTTATTAACAATCCCAAACACAAGTGAGTCTTTTACATCAAAATATTTGACAAGAATTCCTTTTATTCTATTACTACATTTCTTTTACATATGGATCCTTTTTAATAATATTCCATCTCTAAGTAGGACACTAAGGCGGGTGGAGAACTGTATCTATTGAAGCTCCAAATTGTCAAAATATATTTTGGTAAAATCAAGCCCTAGTTCGACTCATTCCTTCTGAATATTTCACCCAAGCAAGCATTTCCCTTTGTCGCGCTTAAGAAATCCAAAAGTATCCCCACGATGTTTGACAGAAAATTATGCCATTTCATTTCTTTATCTAAAAGTTACAACTTAAAGTTCAGAAAGGGTATTTTTAGCGCATGTGCGTTCTTAATTATCATATATTCTATTAACCTCTTGACAATTAACTGGTGGTAAAATGCTGGTAACGATATGATTCTGACAACTAAATTAGTTCACCAAAGGGAAACGAACAGCGTCTACATACAGCGTTATGGCTTAAATCTGCCTGATGATTAATGAAACGGAAACAAATATTTTATATGTATTGTTATATAAAATTTAACTAGGGAGGAAGAAACAAAGATAAATTAATTTTAAATTTTCTTGCAATTAGCAAATCATATTTTTAAATGAATAATTACTTTTAATACTTTGAGAATAAATGGGCCCAGGTGATAAATTAAAAACTTGTCGCCAAATATAAAACAAAATATACCACGGTATAGCTCTCGAGATAATAACTACGTCACAGAAGTAGGTCCTTAACGTTTTGTAATTCTTTGAGAAAATGGACAAATAAAAAATATAACCAAAATACGCAGTGAAATTCAAGTTGGTTTAACACGTAGCCGTTCTGCGTATTAACCTTTAAATGCCTTTTAAACTCAAAAACAAATTTCAAACAGTTTTAAATATTATCTGGTGGTGTTTTCTTCTGTCCTCTGATGTTCTCGTACATCCTGCATAGGTATGTACTGTTTGATTTTTTACTTTTTTGTGAATATTTCTTAGTTCCGATGCTGATCTTCAAAACTGCCCTCCGGTAGCGATGCAGTAGCGTCCCAAAACTCCGATGTTCAACTGCCAATTCTTCAAACTTCCACTTGGATTCAAATTTCTCGAACTTTACCTTGTAAGTTTTACTAAGAAACTCGTGTATAACAATTACAGACGTATTTTATTACAATAAACGAAGTAAATTGAATTTTAAAGTTCAGGAACATACAAATGCATGTACTTGCACGTAATTACAAAAAGGCTCTCTTTACATTGTTTTCTCAACAAAATCCCTTAACAACGGACAAAATCTCCTTAACAACGATGCTAAAATTACACAAAAATAATCAAAGGATACTTGGATCAAATTACTATATTAAAATTCTTATTTTGACAGGTAAATAATAAAAATAAAAATGTTCATAATTTATCGGCGCCACTTTCCAAACTAGTTTTGACTTCATAAACACAATCCTGAATTAACCTCTAAAACACACTTTGTACATCACAACTGCCGAAAACACATTTCCATAAATTGCTCCGATAATGCAGCATATTCCTTCGTGGTTTATTAAATATCAGAGCTAAGCTTAAAATTGAGTTCGAGGCAATTTATATTATCTTTCTACATGTGTATCTTTACATATACAAGCTATTAAATAAGAATATTTAGCAATAATTCTTATTGTCATAGGTTTACATCAAAATACGAGTTTGGCAGTGTTTCCAACCAAGCAAGAAGTTATCTTCGTTATGGTCTGCCCTTTATTATTGATCAGAAAGAAACCGAATTCCAAGACATGATAAAATGAACGAGTATCCTTTAAAATAATGACATCGTACGAGCTAAAGGGTCAAAATTCATCACAGTATATAGCAAACAACTATATAATGAGGATACGCCCAGTGAGGTTGACCATTCAAAGGTACGACGAGTTGTCCAAAATTAGCGCGATATTCACAAAACATAATTACATTCAGATATGTAGTAAATAAATAGAGGACCTGTCCTTTCACTTTAAACTGCATAGTTCTAAACTTTATCTTAAATGTTTTTGATATTGCGCAGTAAAGATGCTTCTTAGAATGTAATCCAATGTTACGGACTCTGTTGTGTCTATTCTATTCATTTTTGTTTGTAGTTTATGGCTGATCATCGCAGGTTCTAATATAGAGTAAATGAGCTAGATAATAAATAAAACATTAGAGAGGTTTGATACATTTATTGAGGCAAATAATACTGCAAAAGTGTCAATATTTATTCCCGGTACTTACCTGTTTACACTAATTAAGTCGAGATACATCCGACTGCTAGACGAGGTAAAAGGATGAAGATACGTACAGGCGCAGCCGACATACCTCAAAACACAATTTATTATCAGGGGAAGTCCCTTATGTGGTCGAGCTACCGCAAGCTCTGGGCAAGGTTAAGGTGTAATCAATCGGTGGAAAGTCTGTGCTTCTTTTTACAACGTAGTTCGACTTTTATAAGCCAAAAGTTGATGTTTCTTGGTGAAAACATACTGCACGTTATCGTAGGGTGACCAGCCGTCCCGATTTTGTGGGATTAGTCCCTATTTTTGTTTGGAAGTCTCCATGTCCCGAAGATGTATTTTAGGGAGTATGGTGTGTCCCGCTTTTCAGAAACTCATAATTTTTAGTTATGGTATTGTAGGTAATTTACAATAAAATGATATTTCTTGAAAGTCGTTTGGCAACTTTTCTTGACACTCCTTGGCTATTTCCGTCTAACGTAATATGTTAAACACTTCAGGCTGTTCCGGAAACTAATACCTCATTGCATCCCAATGTGATGTTTAAAATCCGTTCGATTTTATTAAGAACTAAAGATCAATTTTCAAGAAATGTCAGGAACTAGGAAACAAATACTATCTATTATAGCAGTAATAGTTAAGTTCATTGTGCTAAACCTATTTAATGCCATTTTATTAAGTAAAATATATATATTTATAAAACACTCGAATTATAAACTTTATAGAAACATAAATAACTTACTATTACCGATAAATATGTATTGTCTGAAATTGTATTCTTGGTGTATGAAATACCTTACCTACATTAGCTACTTTAGGAACTTTTTAGTTGTTGCCAGCGAATTTAACTATATATACGTTTCCAAAGACAAATTGCTAATAGACAAAAAAGATTTTTAATTATCACATTCACATAACAAAAATTTTTGTTTTTAAGTTTCATGTTCCCGCCAACACATTAAAATACTTTTCGATTGTCCAGCTGTATTTGATAAGAAAGTGATTATAGCACGATTTATACTGCATTGCTGATTGGCATCAAATACAGTCGTGTTAAAATCACATAAATAACGTATTTGAAACTGCTTTCGTAGGTCACGAATTCAACTACATTTCCGTCGTGCGATTATTGGTTAAACAATATCGTTATTATTTCATGATCTGTGTTGAATATCTTTCTGGAAACAGCCTGTAGATTAGGAAATTGACATAAGCAACTATTTAGAAACTTTTTTTTTCTCTCCGGTGAATGCAACTATACAGGGTGTCCCACGACATGAAGTTACTACGTAATCTTTAGACCAAATAGAGTTACAGATTCTAATAAAGCTATGCCCTAAAGTAAACCGTTTTCAAAATACAGAGTGTTAAAGTATTATTTATTAAATAAGTACAATTTCAGAAAAGCCAATATTTATTTTTATTTTAGTTTCAAATCACCGTTGATCTCGAGACATATTCTGGCTCTTCTTAAGAGAGTTCCGGTTGCCCTACGTAACATATCATGTTTATTCCTAATTAGTTTTCCTGCCTCAAAAATGCGTCTTCTAAGATCTTCAAGTCTCTAATGGTGTTTGATATACCATATCTTTCATATAGCTCCAAAAATAATAATCTAAACAAGTTAAGTCCGGAGATCTTAGGGGCCAGGGCTGCTCTTCTCCTCCACCAAGTACATGTCCTTCAAACCGTTGATTCAAAAATTGTCTTACATGTAACGCAAAGTGCCCAGGGGCACCATCGTGCTGGTACCACATACCATGTCTTATCGCCACAGAGAAGAAAATTTAAATATCCGGCGGCGGTTAAATGGTTCTCAAAAACGAATGGACCGATGAGCATATTATCAATAGTTTCGCACCAGATATTCACTGAAAACCTATGTTGATAATTTGACACTGTCATTTCGTGTGGATTCTCCAAATACCAGGAGTGGCTGTTCTTTCTGTTCATTAATCCATTCCTTGTAAATGTTGCCTCATCCGTGAATAAAATTCCATTTCGTAGGTTTCTATTTTGAATGATCCAGGGGCAAAATTCTGTACGACTAGCAAAATCTGTTGGTAAGAAGGGTTGAACAGGCTGGATATGAAATGGATATAAACCATGACGTTTTAATGTTCTCCAAGCTCGTATTTGTGGTACATTAACTTGTGCAGATACACGACGAACAGAGGTGCTGGGATTATGATCAATTTCTCGCAGTATATTGTCCTCATTGTCTAGTACTTGTAGCATTGGAAGCTCAGTCGACGGTTTTGGGAAAGTTCCGTGTTCATGTAGGTGGTTGTGCACTCGTCGAAAAACTCGTCGGTTTGGTAGTCGCCGATTTGGAAATTTCAACCCATATTCTCGAGCAGCTGCTACTGAGTTTCCATCACAAAAACCGTACATGTAATGGATATCGACGTACTATCGCGTTGTAAAAGTAAACATTATCAACACTGTTAATAAGTGCAAGCAGAGAAATCAACTTTAAGCTGCTTTACTGTTTGACATACAAGAAAATGTAATATCATTTCTATAGTAACGTAGACAGTCTGTATCAAATATGTACTACTTAATATCATTTATTGTTTCGGCTGGCTCGGTATTTAACTAAAACAGGCCATAACATTTTTAATAGTCGATTTAGAAAAAATGACCACTGTTTAGTTTATACTTCTTTTCACCTCTCCTCCACGTAGGTGAAGTAGTGACCTCAAGTCAGGGACACCCTGTATAATCGTTTCGAGCTCTGCATTTGTTAAACATAAACATTATTAAAGGACGATTTATTCGAAATTTTAGTTAGCAAATCTTTAATAGTATATTAAAGAACTAGTTTCATAAGGCCTTTTCTTAACGCACGAGTCCAAGTTTGAAAAACGAGACGCGAAGCGTCGAGTTTTTCAACGGACGAGTGCGACAAGTGGTCTTATGAAACGTGTTCTTTATACTATTTTTTCTATTGAGGAAGTTTAAGAGTATTTTAAATAAATTTATGTAGAAAATTTTACGTCAAATCGATTACTAGG
>JABXWE010064696.1:0-12690 GCA_014611495.1 Limonius californicus
GAGATGTCGCACTCATTGTATCGCCATTATACCCTCACCAGTATGGGTACCAGACGGTCTAATCTGTGGAATCGGCCTTTCACCAAATCGTCCTTAGAGTCGAGAAGGCGCTTAACCACAGGGAAATGGCCGTTGGCATATCCTTAAATATTAAAAGCGCCTTTAACAATATGGCTTTCGAATCAATATGCACTGCCGCTACGAACCATGGAATCGAGCTATCTATCGTTCGATGGATAAGAGCAATGCTAGAAAACCGCCAAGCGATTGCCACTCTCAATGACAGTACCGTAAGGGTGACCGTCAGGCGCGGGTGTCCGCAGGGAGGAGTACTTTCTCCACTCATGTGGTCCCTAGTCGTGAACGGGCTCCTGCGGGAACTCAACGAAGCTGGCATCTACACGCAAGGCTATGCAGATGTCCTTGCCATCCTAGCTATAGGAAAATTTACAAACACACTTTGTGGGGTAACCCAGAATGCTCTCAGAATTGTGGAAACATGGTGCAGAAGGCACAACTTGGCGGTTGACTCTACCAATACCGAACTAGTACTCTTTGCAAGGAGAAGGAGGATTGTGGGATTTCAAGTACCACAACTATTTGGCACTTCTTTGTGGGCCGCCGGCAAGGTTAAGTATCTAGGTGTAATCCTGGATGCTACACTCACCTGGAGGGAGTACTCAGAAAGATAAATACAAAGAGCAACTGCCTCCTTTTCGATGTGCAGACGCACCTTTGGGAAAACTTTGGGCCTAAAACCGAATGTCATCATGTGGATGTACATGGCGGCAATAAGGCCCCTTCCCACCTATGCGGCCTTGGTGTGGTGGCCTTCTACTACCACAAGAAGCACAAGAAAACGTCTTGGTCAACTCCAACGACTAGCATGTCTAGGAGTGACAGGAGCAATGTGAACTGCCCCCACTTCGGCTCTGCAGACACTTCTCGGACTTGCGCCCCTTCACATAGTGATTGAGGCTGAGGCTAGGAATGCAGCTTACAGGCTTAAGTATGCCGGGCAGTGGTTAAATGCTGGGGTACCACTGGGGCACATGAGGTCCTGCCGATGTTGGAGGAGACCTATGTCATATTCAATACGAGAAGTGACCGTATGCTCACCAGATACTTCTTCAACACACCTTACAAAATCGTCCTTCCCGCTAGAGAAGACTGGAGCACCTAAAACTGGAACTTTCTGACTCCCAAGGTCCCTGTGTGGTTCACAAATGGCTCTAGGACCCAAGACGGTGCAGGTGTAGGTGTCTATGGCGAATGACCAAGAGTAAAACTTTCGTCCTCTCTCGGCAAGTACGCTGCCGTTTTCCAAACCGAAGTTTACGCTATACTGGCCTTCACCCATGAAAACCTAGAAAGAGGTTTCGCAAATAAACACACTACATTTGCTCGGACAGCCAATCAGCTCTCCAAGCCTTAAAGTATTGCAGAGTAACTTCGGAGCTACTACTTGAACGTCGCTTGGCTCTGACGCGATTCTGTGAACATCACTCGGTAAAACCGCTGTGGGTACCAGGCTACAGCTACATCGATGGTAACGAAGAGGTGGACTCCCTGGCCAGACAGGGCTCTAATGGGCACCCATTTGGACCAGAAGCAGTTTTCGGAATCCCACAATGCAATGCAAAACTAGAAATGAAGAAGTGGGTGAAAACCCAATTTGCTCAGGACTGGTGGTCGCAACAAGGACCTAGGCGGGCTAAACTCCTTATCGGAGAGGAACCCCTACCAAAGTTCCAAGAGCTCCTAAAGTTTAACAAGAAGCAAATCAGGATCCTAACAGGACTCCTAACGGGCCACTGCCTCCTGAACAAACACCTATATAGGATCGGCATTATAGACGATCCCACTTACATATTATGCCATGAAGGAGACGAATCTTCTCTTCACATAATGTGCGATGCCTCAGTGTCATGAGGCTGTGGCACAAATATCTTGGGGCTGGAATACTGTAACCGGAAGATTTACAGCTCATCCCCTTAAACCAGCTGCTAGCCTTCGCGGTGGGCACTGGACTTTTTGGAGATACGCCCTAGCAGGGCGGATTGCACAATGGGCCTATGACCTGAGTGCTGTACGTGGAAAAAACCTGCACCGTTTCATACAATACAAATAATACAATTAGATCAATTCTTCTGTTCCTACTGAACTACACAGAAATTCACAAAGTGAACTAGAATCTACATATCCTTTATTCACTTTAAAGTAATATACGGTTAATATATTTGTAGAACCTTTTCTAGATACTATGCATATGTAAAAGACATTACATGCTATTACGCACACGTACTAATGTCCTTGAATGGAATGTACACTTGCTCTACTTTTCACAACAGTTGTTTTGTTCAGATATGTAAACAATGCCGTGCTATTAGAACATGCGCAGGGAAACATTAATAGCAAGCAACGGTTCTAAAAATTACACACTTCAAACATTTTAGCGATATCATTTCCGTTTGAACAAAGGTTGAAGTATGCCCCCCGCTTTGGTGTCGATTTTATTGTCTAGTGCAAAAATGTATTTATAGAGATTTATAGCCGATACCACCGATGAAGTCATGCGCTTTAAATTTTATCTTGTATATTTAAAGGCTATGCTTATCTTGATTATTTTTATGATAATTTCCTACATGTAATATAGTTATTATTTGAGATATCAAGGCACGTATCTAACGGAGGTCCGTGAACCTTGCTCGGTAATTAGAAATTTGAAAACAATACCCAAAAATTTAAAAGGGGGAATGAATGGAATATGAGACTACATCTAAACGTAAAAGGGGAAAGTCCAATTGTAAAAATGTATTATTATCTTTTTGAATAGACATCAGATTTTAGTAGATAACGTATGCAACCTACTTATTTTTTGCTAGCTATTATTTTTTCGCTTATCGAGCACTTGAGGCTAAAACTATTTATAAGTATTTAAGGTATCTAGCACAATATTCTTTGCGTTTTACCAAAAGCTATACCATAGTCTACCGTCCAAAAGTTGAAACTGAAAGTCGGTCTTACATTGGATTTGGAAGGTCACTAGGGTAGTTGACGTAAATTCGGAATTATAGCATATAAAAAAAGTTTTAAAATGCTTGAATAAATTGAATATGGCAAATAAATTACATTATACTAAAAAGATTTATAAGCACCAGATTATACATTTATTATACATATATGTATCAGCAAGTATGGCTCAGTGGTAAGAGAGCCAGGCTTTGAATTTAATAGTCCAAATGCTTCCCGGTTCGATTCACTCCAGGGGTCAGCAATTTTTCGAATTCCCTGGGCCCCGGTCTCCATTTGCCGTTTGCCTCGTGTTACGATCGCACTAGAGGAGTAACAAGATCATATACACGAAAATACACCACACATCAAGCAGGCTAAGCATGGCTACGCACCAACACGGTAACCCGTAGAGTCGGGCCCTGTTGTGCATAACACAAACTAGCTTAGTTTAACCTCATACCGCCTCGGCACTGTGCAAGCGGTAAAAACGAGGATCATGATAATGAATGAATATGCATATATGTATAGACTGCAATGCTCTGGTAGTTTGTGGCCTCCTAAAATTTTAAAGAATAATCAGAAAACTGGGTTGGTGCAAAAACAATAGGACAATAGGGATTAATAACAAATTGCCATATACTTGCAGTTAAAGAACGTGTTACTGAGCATACAGGTAGTTAAAGAATTACAATACTAAGTAACTATATAATAATACCATTCATACCATATGTCTATTAACATTACCAACATTAAATTCGAATGCCATGTGGTATTTGTTTGTAAACGGTATTAATTTTGTATACTTAAATACATTAATTATATGATGTAACAATGACGGTTACGAGATTTTATTCTTTTATACTTAGAGGTACATGTTAAAATATGAAATATGTATAGATTAACATATTAATAGATATGACAAATAGCCTAGGATTGTCTGTTTACGATTTCCTGTTATAATAGGCAATTCCATTAAGATGCATGTGGATTACAATACCAATCCCTGTAAAATTTGATTTGATCAAAAATTAGTAGTTATGAGCTATTACTTCTTCGTCATCGAATCCCATATGATTATATATCGTTGATGACAGGTTGCTAAAATAAGTAATCTTTGAATCAATACCAACACGATTTTTGCAAATTATTAGATTTGGTGTAACGGCTAATGGTACAACACAAAAATAATGGCGGAAGCTGACGAAAAACAAATAGGATTTATCTGAACAATTTGGGATAAACAAGAATATTAGAAAATCTTCGGGTTTTGTTGAGTTACCAACGAATTTTTAACGGAAAGAGATGTTAATTATACAATAAATTAAAAAAAATGGGAATAAAACATCACAAATACCCTGGATAGCATTGTAATGATATATGAATTGTATGATGTTTGCGCACGAATAAAATCAATTTTATTAAATGTTGATGCCAATTATTACCTTCAACTAAAGAAATCCGCAAGAATATTTTATAATCGTTAGTCTTACTAACAAATAAGCTATAAAGGAACACCAAATTTATATTGCTCTGTTATTTTGAATATTCTTACACCCAATAGCTAAAAAAGTGCCTGTTGTTTTAAAATTAAAAATTGACGATTTTACTTAAACTTATTCGATTCTATTTCTCTTGCAATAATCACAACGCCAATGTGACAACACGATTTTGAATTGCCCTCAAAAGAAACTGTTACGAAAGACACTCTTTTTGGGGTTGTCGGACTTTATAAATGATATGATGAAGTTGAAATACTGATAACTTGATATTTAGAAACCACTGCTATCTTATGGAAGCTCATATTGTGATCCTCTTTCTACTACTATGTATTAAAATATCATTGTTAAAAACCCTAAACTGCCAAACAGTTCGTTTAAATCCAGTATACGTTTGCCAAAAATAAATTAAAGAAGAATAAAGGTTACACAAACTACTCTGTATATTTATATATATATATATATATATACGAGGTGTGTTCAATTCAAACCCATCTTTGCTTTAAAAAATGTATTCAACAATTTAATCACAAGTAATGACCGTCACAGTTAAGGCATCTATCCCATTGTTTTGCAAACCGACGTATTCCCTGCTCATAAAATTCTTGTGGCTGCTGATTGAAGAGGTCTTCCACGGCTACATTTATTTTTGCGTCAGACTCAAAATGCTGACCTTTTAACCTGCCGGTCCAAAATATGGAAATCGCAAGGCGATAGATCCCAGCTATAGTGTGGATGCCCTAAAACCTCCAGTTTCTTTCGTTGAAGATTTTCTTTTACCACATTAGCAACATGGGGGCTAGCATTATCGTGCAGCAAAATGACTCCACGCGTAAGTTTTCCTGGACGTTTCCGTCTTATTACTTGATGAAGCTTCTTCAAAGTTTCATTGTACAGATTTGCATTGACATTTAGTCCAGGTTCCTTAAACTCTATCAACTAGTGTACGTCATGGTCGAAAAAAAAGGTTAACATCACCTTGCCTGCAGAAACTTGTGCTTTAAACTTCTTCGGTGGTGGTAAACTTGAATGTTTCCACTGCATCGACGATAACTTACTGGAAGGCTCGTAGTAATGGCACCAAGTTTCGTCATCAGCAACTATTGACAGAAGAAAGTAATTACCATTTTGCCTCTACTCTGAGAGGTGTTGCAGAGATAAACCTATTCGCAAGCATTTTTGCTTATTAGACCAGAGACGAGGAATCCATTGCGAACAAACTTTGCTGTAACCCAGATTACGAACAATACTATGGACAGATCCTACACTCGCACCAACAATTTCTGAAATTTCTTTAATGGAAGTTTGCCGATTTTCTCTAATAAGGCCTTCCAAAGATGCCATATTGTTTTCTGTTAATGCAGTTCTATTCTATTCTATTTCTAAATTGACAGGGACCAGATGTGCAGCACTCAGACCTTTTGGTCCATTGTGCATCCTGTCTGTTGCGTCCCTCATTAGAGCAGATCCGACCTTTTGATGAAGGCCAGGATCTGTCTCAGTGGGGCTCTTCGAATGTCCTCAGGTTCTGGAAACCAGACCCCAAAGACCCTGAATCTGAGAGTGGCAAGCGCTGCACACCGAGAGAGTACATGAATAGAGGTTTCTTCTTCTGTTTTACACTTCCGACAGAGGACATCGTTTCTGATTCCCAATGTGGTTAGGTGTTTGTTTAGATGGCCATGGCCTGTTGAGAGGCCTACTATGGCCTTGATGTCTTTCCTCCCCAGATTTAGTAGGAAGTCTGTTTGCTTTTGGGCTGGTCCTTCTATAAGAAGTTTCGCTTGCCTAAACGGTTGTTGTTTCCACCTTCGGACATGCTGATGTCTCAGTCTGTCCTGTATAGTGGCCTTAATTGAGCTTTGAGGTACACCCACTGCTGGTTCGGGTCCCCAGAGGTGCTCCAAGGAGCCCATCCCGGCCAGCCGATCAGCGTGTTCGTTACCCTCAAACCCACTGTGTCCCGGTATCCAACACAGCGTCAATCTGACGTTACGCTGCACCATCGCCTGTAGTTTTTCCCAGCATTCTAATACCAGCCGCGAGGTTTTCTTAGGATTGCTGAGCGATTTAATATTAATGCAGTACAGCGTGTACTACCTGGTCGCTGCTCATCCATAGTCCCCTCTTTTCCATTCTTAACTTTTCGGCACCATTCCTTCACAGTTGGGTACACAATACATGTATTTCCATACACTGCTTGCATTCGCGTATGAATATGCCATGGATGCACAGCCTCAGCGTATAAAAATTGCTGCACCCTGCTCAAAATTGGACGGATTTTCAACAATAAACGCCATTTCAAAATGGAAGTTTTAAAAGTCGGAATCAAATTGAAACGCTAGAAACTAATTAGTCTGTTGCTTACAAACACTACTAACATTGACGTCATTTGAATGATTGCATTTGTTTTCAAGGCTAAGTTGATCAGAGATGTGTTTCAGTTGAACAAGCCTCGTATCTACCACCATTCTAGCATGATATTTAGGATATTATCTGAAAGCTCTTGAATTTTAAAATATATGGAAAATTAATGTGTAAAATTACTATAAAAGCAACTAAAATATATTTCTTCTAATACAGGTCCGTAAATACTAGTTTCTGTTATATTAATTATTATATAAATCTCTAGAGATAGTTATTTTCTTTTTATTGTTAATGTAGTTGTGCCTGAACAGTTTGTCACTATGTTCCCACTGAGATCCGACGATATAATTTTCCACAATTCTGAAGAATTATAGTCGGCAAATGCACTATTGTTTTTACCAAAATTAATTGCGCCGATTTTCGACAAATTGCAAGAACGTTTCTGATCAAGTAGGCGTATGTTTTGTATGAATATAACAAAAAAACTTGAGCATGTTATATATCAAATGAAAGCACATTTAATGTACTTTAAAGTAGTGTATATTTCATCATATAAGGATTTATCGCAAAATATGTACATTTAGTTAAAGTAAAAATTACACGTTCATGGGGGAAAAATGTTCGTGTTTTGACAGCCCGTAACTTCGAAGCCCTTAATATTTCAAGCCCCAAAATGTGTAGTTTTACATGTCTCCATATACTAACATTTATCCGTTAATTTCATTAAAATCGGTAATGTGAAAGTTCAAATATAAGTTCACTCGTATGGAATGACTCCACAGTCAGTGTCTTCAGCTACTCCAAAAGCAGCGTGTACTATAAATTTTCTACAACTTTAAAATTGTATAAATGGGTAAGGATTGCAAGTAGAGCCATTAGACGAACATACGTTAAAGAAAATTTAAACAGGTGTCCCAGATTGTAAACAATGCTCAGCATATTTTTACGATGCCAAAAGTTAACCATGCTCTTAAACGAGTTTTAGGAGCTGCTTTGTTCGTACAATTACAAGAAAACGAAAGAATAGTGGCTCAGGTACGATTTAAGTTTACAGTATTTATTAGAGACAATTCAGCAACTAACAATGTAATTCCAGATTGATGGACTTACTGGAAGAACAGAAACTAACGATTGGCTTCTGCACAAAAGCGTGAAAGTAGCAATTGCTTTGCGCTCACAAGGAATAGTACCAGACGATATTGTTACCATTTGTAGTTTCAGTTCTTATGTTTCATTCTTGGCTGGCTTCTTTTTGGGATGTAAAGTTTGTAACGGTATCTTCGCGCCTGGTTGGTTTGCAACCCATGTTACTTATAGTTGGTGGCGCTTGCGTAGTCCTCCTTGACGTTTATTTAGCTGCGCGAGAGTATTTTTAGAAAACTTTGATTTCCGGTAATCATCTTCCTGTGATGGTGACAATTGACTGAACGTCGTAATAGATTTCTTCGCAAAAGTACTTGATACTTGAGTTTCTTCTCGATATTTTGAGGGAATCTTTGTGGACATCGTGATCTGTGGTCGTTAATAGATTTTCGATGTAGGTCTTATGACCGATTTGAATGTTCGTTCCAGTCTTTATTCACGTCAATCGGAATTCTTTCGATTGGTAAGTCGTCCGTCTTTAATTGAACATGCTAGCCTAACGCCTTCTTTATTTATTAATTTAGACAACAAATTGGGGGCTGTAAGATTGTACAACAGTTATTTACGTTTTGATTTGCTGAATTTGCTGTCTGCGAGAAACTGGAATTCAAAGCCATACCGGCCGACACATCAAGAACACGTGCGGGCTTGGAGCTGCTACAGGAATTTCCAATCAGATGAAAACAAGGAAGTAAATACTGTTTATTTTATGTTGATTTCGGAATCGAGTTAATTCACTCGTGTTTAATTTACATTACTGTATGTTTATAATTTAATTTTCAAATTGCTTTATGGGTTTGCGAACCACTTGTTATCTTAATGCTATCATACATTAGCGTGTCACGTATTTCGTACATATTGTCATAGTTTCACTTAATATATACAGGGTACGTCATCTTGAGCCGTTGGTATCTAGGATATTTTGTGTTTTCAGAGCGCTTTATTTCGATGAAAGTACTTTCAGCGACTGGGGGCGTTTTTAGGTTCATAAACGTGGTTATTTATTTACAAACGCAGTATTTTTACATTGCTCGTTACTTCAATCTTTATTTAATACTATATTAAGTGACTTGTACGGGTAGTGTGTACTTATACAGGGTTCCCGAACATAATTATACATATATTGTAAATGTTACTTGGGGGATTACTTTCATTGGTGTTTTTTTTTGCATCATTAAATTACCGTTGTTGCAATTGGTCTTATTATTTATTGTTACCCTATGTTTGGTAAATTTGTAGCGGCTAATTAGGTAAGTGGAGAACTTCGGAGATCCAGCTTTCTCAATTTACATCTGGATAATGTTAGCATTTTTTTTCTAAGCTGGTGGCGCCCTTTTTAGGTGATTGACGAGGAGTTAATTACTTTATTTATTCGACTTTATTTTGAGAACCGCCCATCTTCGATTGAGGTTCCGGGAGGCTGACATTAACCAACGAATTACTTATCTAATTTACAGGAATTTCCATAGGAAATTATTGGAAGGCGTCATAAGTTGCTAATTTAGATATAACCCTTCCGTTATCCGATAGAATTCAGCTGCTATAGCAAGTTCAGCCAAAAATTATGTGTATTGGTCCCGAAGTAGTCCAACTAATTGAAGGGGCAGTAGAGGAATCCAACCTCATTCCACAAATAGTGGTTTGCGGCGAAACAGATCATCAAAAGTTTTCAGATTTTTGCGTGGAGTCACCTAAGGAACAAAGCTTTAGATCGGTAGAAACTGAAAACGTTAATGACACTGAAATTATTTTCTTTAACAGTAGTACTACCGGCTTGCCAAATAACATTATTTTTCCTGTTATAGAGCTTCTGCTGTTATCCCTAATCACGTAATAATGATGTTCTCTTCCTTGTATTGGACATCGTCAGCACTGTTACTTGTCAACGCCATTTTATCTGAAAGCAGTTTCATCATTTATCCACAATTGGATTCATCGACTGTTTGGAGCTTAGTAGGAACACATAAGGTAACGTTACAAAATAAATGGCAAAACTACAATTTTCAATATACTCTTGCAGGTAACAGTAATGGGTAGTTGTAAGTCGTATGCTTGCCATCTGCAAACATGAATAGCCTCAGGGAAAAGACATTACCAGTTTAAAACTGATAGTAGAAAAACAGGCATAACCATGTCCCAGAAAGAGATAGCAATTGTCAGAAAGATGGTACCAGGAACACTTGTCGTTAATACATATAGTTTGACTGAATCTTGTGGAATCTTGTGGATCAACTCTTTCTTTCTGGTAGCAGTCCAGGACACATACCATTGTTAATGTCAAAAGCTAACTCTTGTGGAACACTTGCTTCCGGGTTTTCGTACAAGGTAGGAAAACATTATTATATTACAGCCAAGATACTAATCTTAAGGTTTAGTTGGTAGACCCTGACACAGAAGAACTGCTAGGCCCAAACCAGAAAGGAGAATTACGCCTTAAATCTCATTTTCCGATGAATGGGTATTACAACATGGATTCTTCTGCTTGTGGAGATTTGGATGGGTGGATGAAAACTGGCGATGTAGCATATTAAGATGAAGAATATTGCTTCCATATTGTAGATAGAATTAAAGAAATATTTAAATATCAGCTAGCACATTATTCCTACACACCTAGAAGAAGTTCTGCTATCTCAACCCCCAGTTAAAGCTGCTACGGTTGTTCCACTGCCCCATGAAGAAGATGGGAATCAGCCCGTTGGTGTTGTTGAGATATTTAAGACATCTGGAAATATTACGGCAAAGTAACTTGAATACTATGTTGAAGAAAGAGTAGACGAAAGACAGAAACTTACAGGAGGAGTAAAATTTATTGATGTTATGGGTTTAACACCATCCGGAAAAATGAGAAGAAGAGATGTGATCAAAATGGCCAAAGAGGGAACAATTTAAATCAATGCTAATGCATTTTGAATCCGAAAATTTAATATAGATAGTAATCTCCTTTTGTGATATATTCAATATTAAGGGCCTTGGAAGTTTTATCTGAACAAGCTTTTGAAAGACACTTGGTTTATTTCACACCAAGTGTGCCAAAGCAAAAATTATTTATAGAGGATGCATTAATAACAATTTAAAGGTTAGTACATCAATGGACAAGACTGCACGTACATGCTGGTAGACTTTAAGATACAAATGCATTTAGGATAACTGATATTACGCCTTCTATATCAACTATGAGAGGCAAAAGTATATCGCTTTATGATTCAATCATCATCAATGCTAATACATCATGTGATTGTCGTTAATCGAACTTAAGTTAACTAAATGGATTTATATATTTCTCTTACAAATGATATCAACATCAATTACTGCAAGTAATTTAATGTTGTTACTAATCAACTTGTTTCAATTATAAACGTAAGAGTGAAACACCTTATACCGAAACCAAAACTGAATAATGCTTATAAATATTGTTCAGAGAATTTAGATGTAGTATTTGAAATGATCGTTATTGGATATTTCTGAAAAGGTATTGCACTGTTTTAAGTGTTGTCTAAATATGAAGCTGTTTTCAGATATTTATACTAAATTGGCTGGTTAGGTGCTTCGTTGTGTGATATATCTGAGCTTAATTGATAAAAACGAAATTAATGTCTATAATGGTCATGCCTCTTTAAAATGGCATTTTATAAATTAAATATGACTTCTTTATATCAATTAAACAAAAATTTTCAAACAACTAAAATTTAAATATTTCAGTATCGACAGCTTTGCTTAAAAATTAAACGTAAGTTGGTGTTTAACATTTTTTATTCGTATAAAGAACCATTTTGAAATGGTTGCTAAATGTAAGGCTTTTGTATCTGAAATATGTTGAGATAAAAATATTATGCACAATCTCAATAAACCGGATGTTCCATAACGACACGTTGTGAGTTTTGTCTTTGAGCTACTGTATCTTGCAGATTTACCAAGCTATGCCAGCTGGTTACTGTAGTTTTTATGGTCTATATGAACATCTCGGTTTTCAGCTGTGATCCGGAAGTGATAGCCCAAAAGCAAGATCATCTAGAACAAGTACACAATTGACTAGAAGTGGCACGTTTTGGCAAATAAAATTAAATTGGTACACCGCCACCAAACTTAAAGACATCGGTAGTATTTAAGAATAGTAAACCACTGCCATAGTTGGCATCTGATAACGGATTAACATGTCAAACCTTGAAGACGTTATAATTTTTTGTATGTGGGAAAATAATAAAATTTGTCATCAAACTTATTAAATAATTCTGGTTAATAGGGTGGGTAGCCTTACATTTTCCTCTATTTCTCGCTCTCCCTCTTTTATGTATACCTCTTTGCAGCAAATGGATAGGTAGCATAATACAAGGTAATATTCACTTTTAACTAGACCTTCGGAATACAGACGTAGATAACAGTAACCAATCCAAATATTAGGGTACTCGGGTGTTGCAAGTGACGTTAATGTGTAATAAAAATACTGATGTGTGTAGAATCGTACATAAATCCCCTTAAATTAAGCCTACACGGCAAGGGTAAGGACTCCATGTAGAATAATCCTTCTACATCCACTGCATAAACTTGAAGTTACACAAATGTCAGATAATTAATTTAAAAATGTGGTTTTAAGCGGTTATCCTGAATTTCTATACCTTAGCACAAAATTGCTTACAACTTACCCATTGCTGTGTTCTCGCATATAGAAAAA
>JABXWE010064703.1:0-13774 GCA_014611495.1 Limonius californicus
TCATTCATACTACCCCCCCCCCTCACGAACCGCTTTCGCATTACTTCAGGGGGATGCGGGCGTCCCTTACATACTAACCATTCATGCAACATACACCCTAAACTTAACTAAGTGAAATTCAGTCGCCTCAACCGAGGTTCGAACACCCAACCGATCGGACCGCATTTTACTGTGACGTCGGGTGATATCGCGTATCCGCACTACTCCACCGAGGTCCCTAACTTATCACCTAAAAGTTTAACATTAACCACTTTCTGTAACGAAATAGCAGTTAGGGACAATATATTATAGTTTATATGGCGCCAACAGATACAAATGCAGATGCAATTGCGATACAGATCCAGATATAATTTCAGATCCTCATGCTGATAGCGTAACATATTTAGTTACAGATCCAGATACATACACAGATACAAACCCCGATACAAATTGACATACAAATCGCAATACAAATTCAGATGTAGGTGCAGATACAAATCAAGTAGGTAGCATTCAGCTGGAGAACAGCATACAATTTCAAATCTGACTATAGATACAGAGTCAGTTACGGATACACAACCACATGCAACCCTCGATGCAGACGCAAATACACATCTACATGCGAATACAGATGCATGTTCAGATTCAGTCACAGTATTAAATGTTGGAAAAACACGATACGCTGTTCTGATTAAAGCAGTGAGTAAGAATTTTAATACTACTTTGATTTTTGTCTATAAGGGTCAAAGTTCAAAATGACAATTTACTTTTTTTTCGTAAATTTCGAAATATGTTAAATTCAGAATTCTAATGACGCAAATATCAAATGTTAATCTATTTGGAATTGTATCATATATGCTACTGCTTATCCTGATGACTGTATAGGAACATTCCTATCACTATTGATAGTTTCGACAAGCGTATGTACGAAGGGAACTCAAAAACTTCTCTAGCTGGCCGTGACACAAAAATGTTAATAATTTTATTTTTGCATATAACATCTATCTACGTCAACGCACTTACGCCATCTGTCCGGAAGTTAATTTATATCTTCAGAAAAAATTCCTTTGGCTGACTAGCGAAGTAGTCATCGGTGGTCTGTTTCAGTTCGCTATCTGAGTAAAATCTTCGGCCTCTGAAATATATCTTCAGTTTTCTAAACAGATCAATATCGGATGGTGCCCCTTCTGGTTTGTAAGGTAGGTGGTGATTAATCTCCGAAACCTACATTCCTCTAAAACAGTCACGACTTTTCGAGACTTGTGGACTCATGCATTGTCATGCTTTTCTGATTCAAATATTGGCGTTTCTTAGATTTTGTAGAGTATTGGCATATATTTTTCCAGTTAGTATAGTCCCTCTTGGCATATATTCGAACAACAATATTCCCTTCATGTCCCAGAAGATCGAAGCCATTAACTTCCCAGCAGAAGGTTGGGTTCGGCATTTCTTAGGATGTGGAGAATCTTTATGGACCCATTGCACGGATGTTTGTTTCGTCTCAGTAATCCCAGTAATCCTAGTAATGAACCCAAGTTTTTCCACCAGTCACAATTCGTGATACAAACTCTAAATCCTTTTCTAAGGCTTCTGGCAGTTGCAACGTTCAAACGTCGATCCTTCAACACCATAGCCTCAACATTCTGGCACATTTCTTCATCAGTCGCATCTGAAGGTCCGCCCGTTCTTAAGTCGTCTTCAATGAATCCCTTCCCAATAAAACTGTTTACACCATAATATACGGAGCTTCTTGTCCGTAGATCGCTGTCATCCTGTCACAGATACTTTTCGGCCCGTTTCTTTCTTTTGTCAAGAATTGTTTTACACTTCGGTACTCAAGTTTTACAACATTCGTTGTTAGTACAACTGAACACAATATTTTTGAAACGCGTTTGTAGGTCTGTACAAAATTTAATATACAACTGTCAAAAACTTGTGAAAATATAACATTAGTAGCATTAGTTTTGATTGCAAGGTAGATAGGTATTTGAGTTGCGCCTTTGTCGGCTAAGAAGTAAAGAAAGTAAAGAAGTAGCTATCGTATATATATAATTTCGGTTATAGCGTCTGTGTACGCCTTCCGATGCCCAATTTCCACTCTTTTTTGTTGGTCCACAATCCTTCATGTAAGTTCCGTGCACTCATGGCTTTTCGTATACCCTCGCTCCAATGTTTAGGGGGTCGTCCTCTTTTCCTTCTTACGTTTGGAGTCCATTGCATAACTCTTTTTGGAAGTCTGTCGTCTGTCATACGTTGTACATGCCCGTACCATATTAGTTGTCGCTGTTCTATTTCTTCTATAATTGTTTCTTGTAGTCCCATTTGTTGTCTTATCACGTCATTTCTGATATGATCTCTCCGGGAAATTCGTGCTGCTCTTCTTATAGCGTCCATTTCTGTAGCTCGTATTTTATTTTTGTTAGCTTCACTCATCCGCCAAGTTTCTGCTCCGTACAGTAGGATACTCTTGATCATTATATTGTATATGTTATACTTCCTCTTTCTACTGATATTCTTACTCCATAGTATCCCATTAAGACACCCAATTGCTTTTCTACTTTTTGTTATTCTTTCTCTAATTTCCAAATCATCTTTCCCTGTGTTGTCGAATAGAACGCCAAGGTATTTATACTTAGTATTTGCCGCAATGCTTTCGTCATTTTCCAAATTTAGATTTGCAATGTTTACATCCATACCAATACACAGATATTCGGTTTTGCCCAAATTCATAGTGAGACCCCATTTGTCATATTCTTCTTTTAATTTCCGCGTCATGTATTCTAAATCTTCTTTATCTTGGGCCATCACCAACTGATCGTCAGCAAATTGTAAAGTATACAAGCATGAGTTTCCTAAGTCAATTCCCATCCCACCACACTTTCTTTTCCACATCTTCAACGCTTTGGATATATATATTTTAAATAGCGTGGGCAAGATGCAACAGCCCTGTCTTAGGCCTTTGGTGACGAATATTTTTCCAGGCAGTATGTTTCCGATTTTAATTTTAGAGCTTAGATTAGAATACAGATTTTGCAACGCTTGAATAAGTTTGATATTAATGTTGGACTCTCGCAATGCTTCCCACAGTTTAACCATTGGAATGTTATCATAGGCCTTTTTAAGGTCTACGAACAGTAAATGTACTTCTTGGTTTGTGATTTTCATTTTCTCGACTACTTGTTTAACACAGAAAATATTATCGTTACATGATCGTCCAGCTCTAAACCCTTGCTGTTCCTCTTCGTCAGTATATTCTTTCTCTATGAGGTTTCTTACTACTCGTCCATATAAGCGGCTCATGGTGCTTGTCACTGAAAATCCACGATAATTTGCGGGATCTTGTTTGTTACCCTTCTTATATATAGATGAGATATATGCTTCCTTCCAAGCTTCTGGAACAGGATTTCCATTTAAATATTTATTAAATATATTGGTGAGCCTGTGAAATAATATTTTTGTTCCGTTTTTTATAAGTTCTGCCTTTATAACCTCTGGACCAGGTGCTTTACCGCTTCGTAGGCTTCTTACTGCTTCTTCTGTTTCTGTTATTTCTATATTTATTTCTTCTCCTTCGACATTAAGATTTATATTGTCATTTTCTATAGTCTGAGTAGTATACTCCGGTCTATTTTCAGTTAGAAGTTGTTTGTAATAATCCATCCACTCAGTGATACCAATTGTCCCTACAGATGTTTTTTCCCGGCCTGGTCCTTTTACATTTTTAATAAATCGCCATACTTCTGAACATCTTCTTCCACCTATATACGTGTCAATTTCGCTACATTTTTGATCCCATATTTTATTTTTTTCCTCTATTATGATTCTTCTAGTACTTCTTTGAGCTTCTTTATATCGGTCCCTGTCTTGATTATTTTTAGTGCTTAACCATTTAAGGTACAATCTCTTTTTTTCATCAACAGCTGCTTCAATTTCTTCATTCCACCAATAATTTCTTTTTTGTTTTAATTTTGTTTTGGTTCCCAAAGCCTCGTTAGCAGCTTCGCGAATGCTGTGTATGATATGCTGATATTCTTCTTCCACCGTTGTATATTCTACCTGTTCTAGTTTATTGTCCAATCTTTGTTGGTATAACAATTTTGTACTCTCATTCATGAGACTGTCTACATTATACTCGATTACTTCGATATTGTCAGTTTTGCACACTTTTTTCTTCGTGGGTTTTTGATACGCTTTAAAAGTAAATAAGATATCGGCTTTAACAAGGTAATGGTCGGATCCACAAGTCACCCCCCTATGAACTCTTACATCATTAACTTTTAAATTCGTTTTTTGTCTTACAATAACATAGTCAATTATAGATTTTAGTTGTCTGGTATTTTGAATCCATGTGTATTTGTGGATATCCTTATGTTTGTAATAGCCATTTAATATTTTTAATTCGTGAGATTCACATACGTCAATTAATCTTTGACCACTGTCGTTTAAGTCTTGTTCTCCAAAAGGGCCTATTGTCAAATCGTTTTGTTTGATTCCCGTCCTAGCGTTAAAATCTCCCACTAGTATAATCTCCCTTGCATTTCCAACTTCACTTACGATTTCATGGAGCTTCTCATAGTATTCTTCTTTTATTGCGACAGTTGCATCGTTTGTTGGGGCATATACCCCTATTATTGTAATTCTGTGTCCTAATATATCCATGTTTACTTTAATAAAATTTTCATCTATTGCTTCCCAGTTTGTTATATTTTTCTTGTGTTTGGTCTTGATCAAGAGCAATACTCCTTTTATTGCTCTCTTTTCTTTAGGTATTCCACTATACATGTGAATGTAGCTTCCGAGTGTTTCTGTTCCACTTCCCTTTCTTTTGGTTTCTGTCAACGCAATGATGTCCATATTCATGTTCTCGCATTCTCTTATAATTTCTTTCAACTTTCCTCTACATGACTGCACATTCCACGTTCCAATTTTCATAGTCCGTTTTCGTAGCTTGTTTCGTATACTATTAGATCCACCTTTCCGAGGCTCAATTTGGGCTTTTTAGTACTTAATGGTTTTACGAGTGTTGAGTTACTGGCCCAACGCCCCAACCCCCAACGTGGAGGACCAGGTAATTTGATTTTGGAGTTTTCTTCTCCTAGGTGGATTGTTTTCCTAACTGGTGAGCTCCTCCTGCCCTCTTCTATTTGGTCCGCGGGTGCATTCTACACCTACCCTACATATCTGTAGGACATACCCCCATCCGCCACCCGGGGACGCGCCGTGTTGGGGTTGAAGTTCCCCACCTGGTTTCACACATACAGTTTATGCCATCCCCCTACTTAGTTCAGAGGCGACCTGCATGTGATCTACACCAGCACGAAATATTGGCTTGGTAGTTTCGTGCGATCTGTTGTAGCAGAGGGTACTTTAACGATGGAAACCTGTAAACGCAAATTAAAATCGTTGCATATTTAAGACAAAATTCGATTAATTGAAGAGGTAGAAAAGGGCACAAGAAAGAAAAAAGACATTGCTGGTGCTTTTGGGATACCGGCCAATACACTGTCAACCATACTCAAAAATAAAGAAAACATTAAAAAAGCATTCGAAAATAAAAATTATGCTTGTGGTACTCAAAAACGTTTTAAAGACTAGTTATCCTAAGTTAGAAACAGCAATGACTCAGTGGTTTCGTGGTGTGCGTGGTCAAAATTTGCCTGTATCTGGACCGATACTTTTGCAGAAAGCCAATGAATTCGCAAGAAAATTAAATTATCCCGAATTCAAAGCAAGTCAGGGCTGGTTGAAGAAATTCAAAAAAAGGAATTCCATTGTGCGAAAGGTTTTGTGCGGTGAGAGCGCCGAAATTTCGGAAGAACAGTGTGAAATATGGAAAGAACATTTGAAAACCCCGATGTCGCAGTACTCTCCTGATGATATTTTCAATGTTGATGAAACAGACTTGTTCCACAGGTGCTTACCTGATAAAACATTAACATTTTCACATGAGAAGTGTCACGGGGGTAAAAAAAGCAAGGAGCATATTACAGTTATGGTCTGCGCCAATATGTCGAGCAATGAAAAGTTCGATCTATTGGTCATTGGAAAATCTGCGAAGCCAAGATGTTTCACCAGAATTAAAAGTTTACCTGTTTTGTATCGGTTTAATAAAAAGTCTTGGATGACTAGTGAGCTGTATGAAGAATGGCTTCATAAAATAGATTGTAAATTTACATTCTAGAAGCGCAAAATACTGCTCTTTGTGGACAATTGTCCTCCAGCACATCCTAAAGAACTTACAAACAATCTACAAGTTATAAAGGTTGTCTTTTTCCCTCTTAACGTTACTTCCAAGCTGCAACCCATGGATCAGGGGATAATCCAAAGTTTAAAATCATATTACAGGAAAAGAATTCTTTTAAAAACTATCCGAGCATTTGAAAATAAGGAAATGGCAAACATTAACTTACTGGATAGTATAAGAATCCTTGATAAAGCATGGAGTGGCGTTACGTCAACTACAATCGCAAATTGCTTTAGAAAATCAGGGTTTACTAAAGCTGAAAATGACAATGAAGAGTTATGGGACGAAGAACATGAAATGCCTCTGTAAATGTGGATGATTTAAATAATCTCACTAAATCTAGCGATTGTACTTTTGAGGAGTACGTTAAAATCGACGAAAACATACTAGTTTCGGATCATTTAACCGAAGAGGAAATCATCAACATCTTACAGACTGAAACCAACGAGTGCAATGACCATGAGAGTGAGGGTGAAACTGGTGATGAACCCCTGTGTATACCTAACATAAATTCAGTAAATGCAGCTATAGACACAATTGCGCTCTTCCTAAATTCTCAAGAAAATACATCATCTGAACTGTTCGCAGCTTTTCGACAGGTTGATAAATTTTGTGAGAGATATCAATTCATAGATAAGAAACAGTTAACACTACTAGACTTCTGTGTGAAAAATAAAAATTAAAGCACGTATGTATTACATGTATAAAGTTACTTTAACTTTCTATTTTTTAAGTTTTACATGTATGTATTGTATCTATATTACTGTATATCTTCTTCTTCTTCGTCTGTGTATAGGCCAATGGCCGGTTAAGTACCTACAATGAGATAATTTAGTAAAATTCGATAACTCGAACTTTTTCCCTGTCCCGTAGCACTTTGACTTATGGAGGTTCGACTGTATATATAGAGTGCTTCCGAATAAGCTTCCGAAATGTTAACGGCATATAGAACTCATCAAAATAAGCCGAAAAGTCTATATAAACATAGGTTGAAATAACGTACCCCTACAGAGTTGTAAGCGTAAGTCTTCCAAAATATTTTGTTTTGCTTGAGTATCTCTAGAGCTAATAAAGCTATCATCACCAAATTTGGTACAGAATTACAGGTAAGTAAGGCCTTAATTTGTGTCAAATTTGAAAACCATTAACCATCTAAAAGTGATTCTTCTAAGGGGTTGATGTGATTTTCACTCCCAAACTTTCTTATGTGAAACCCACCTTTAATTTAATAGTTTATTTTACAGAAAAATTTGTTACAAACGTTTTTTGTTTATTTTATTATTTTTTCATAGGATCACTCTATTTCAAGTTAAATGTAAAAAACGTTTCAAGTGGAGGAGTTATTAAAATTTTCGTTAATAAATCTAGTAGACCACAATCAACAAAATTCAGATTGCTGGCATTTTCTGCTTGCTGTTTATTAATACAGTCAGAAATTAAAATTAATAATTTTACATTTAAGGAATTACCCAACATGCATTTTAGGTACAGTAAGGTTAATGGCAATTGTGAGAAGTCTAAAAGACTATACCTTGAATCTTTTCTTAATCGAGTTACACTCTGCTCTAAAACACTTAAAAATATCCACGTGTTACTTAGATAAAAAGGTAGGTACAATTTTAAATGCTGATAGATTACTGCCATAGGGTGTTGCATTCATTTAACACATACGTATTCAACGTCATTGCCAAATGTGGAAGAAATTATTTTAAATTCATTCGATGATATACCTGAATGTTCTGGGCATTCGGGAGGAACAAAGACGTCAATGTCACCAAAAGTGGAAGAAACTATTATAAATTCATTCAAAGATAAACCAGAATGTAGTAGCAGGCCGTTAGCCAGAAGATTAAATGTTTCTCAGTGGACAATACGGCACATTCTACACGACCATCAATTACACCCATACCATTTTCAATGTGTGTAGGGTCTTGGCCCTGTTGATTATCCTCCAAGAGTTGAATTTTGTCATTGGTTCTTGCAGCATCAAAGAAAATACACTTTAATAGTTTGGTGTTTTTTACTTTTACAGACCAAGCACGATTTAATACAACCAGTACTAACCTATGCATTTGATTATGTACTTTACAAAGCAAGAAGAAAAGTTAAGAATCATTCAAAGAAAAGTGTTGATATATACTTATTAGGACATAAAAAGAGAAATGCAGAGGAATACAGAACTATAATCAACTTTGAAATCACAAAAGAAATGGAAGAAGAAGATATTCTACAATACATAAAGGGCCAACGAACTAGATAGCTGCAGAATTTATTAATGGCTAAATATGAATACATAATGTACCACTAAACCAAGATGGCTACGGTAAAAATAAGGAACTGGATGGAAAAACTGAAATTATGGAGGCAACCAGTCTATGAAACAAAGTACTAAATGGTGTGAAAGTGAAAAATGAAAGGGAAAGGAAAAAAGAGAAATTGATTATAAGAGTCTCGACTAAGGCGGCTAAATGCAATGCTAAGATGAATGAATGGTTATCATTGCAGTGAAAATGTTTGTTTAGCAAAAATGAGTATTAATTAATCTTAATCTAAGATACTCATCATTTCATAAAGTTAAAACTATTAATTTGTTCTTATATCTTTTATACGATAGAAGTTGATAAAACTATGTTTGATGTAAACGAAACTGTTCCACCAGTGTAGTGCAGTGTAATTCCTTTAATTTTTAATATATAAAAGTGAAACTTCAATATGTTATTACTGCCAGAAAAATGGTGTGTTTTTGATGTTCTTTGAAAATTTAATAAAAATTTGAACTCGAAACTAAAAACTTTGATAAAGTTCTTGCAAGTAACTGTAACATATAACATATTTAGAGTATAAACTGCAATAAACAGAGCTTGAAATATGATTTACTTGTTTTTTTTGTACATCATATACTCTTTTTAGTCCCTCGCACTGCTTTTATTCTAAATTAAGTACTGGAAGTAGTTTTACAAAAAAAGGCCCCCTATGCCGCTTTATTTTAACCCTAATAAAACCAGTATATTATTAAATGAAAAAGTTTCATTGTACAAAATCCGTTTTTAAATATATTTAGTAGTACCTCCATTGATTCGATATAATCTCAAAGTCATTTTTTTTGTATGGTGTAATTTTTTTAAGTACTTTGGTAGAGAATTATATTTTTAATTTGCCTAAATGCATATGGAACCAGAAATGATAAAATGAATGGAAGCGAATGAAAAAGAATGGTCATAGAGAATTTGCAATGACTCATGGACACACTTAAAAGACCGGAGGATTGGGAAAACTACCTGATTGTGCCAATATATAAAAAAAGAAGAACAAACGAACTGTAATAATTACAGAACGATGTCTTTAGCGGCATTTAGACCTAAAAGACAAACTAGTAACAACATACTTATAAATGGAAAGAAAAATAGAAGAACATCAGGAGCTATTCAAACATTCATAAACCTAAGAGCGGCGTCTAACACAGTCAAAAAAGTGTGTGGATGTGCTTAGAAGAATTGGATGTACTGATTCAACTAATACATATCACGAGAAGTATATAAAACAGTAAAAGGAAAAGTACAAATAGCAGGAGGAAGATCAAACAAGTTCACAATGAAGAGAGGACTGAAGCAGGTAGACAGCCCCTTAAGCCCACAACTATTTATCGTTATAAATAGAATAATGAAAAAATACCAAAAAGGGAATGAGGATATTAGACACAATAATTGGATTCAGGAACGTAAATCCAGTAAGGATGCCGAGCTTAACATATGCCGATGATATAGTGATAATCGCTGAAACATATAACATAATGCAGAAACTAGTAGACCTACGGGTGGAAGAAATAGAGAAAATGAAAAAGGAAGTGAATATCAACAAAAGAAAAACCGTGATAGTGAATGAATAAAATAATAAAATACAAAAGGATATCTGGAAAAAGTTACATGTGGATATTTGGAAACCGTAATCACTTAGGATGGAAAAATAGAGGCAGAATTAATGGACAGAGAGAGGAAAGGAAACAATATTTACTACGCACCAAACAGATCGATACTGGGGAAAAACAGAGATAGCTAAAAATGTGAAATTAATTGTGCGTAAACCCATAACAGTACCAACTGTCTTATAGGCCAGCAAAAACTAGACACTTTAGAAAAAGCACGAGAACAAAATACAGAATAAAAAATAAGAGATGTTACATCAGGAGTCAATACAGAAGAAAATAGAACAAAGACAACTAAACTGGAACACTCACATATTAAGAATGGATTGAGAGAGAAGATGCAGAAAAGTACTAACGCAAGAAGACTGAAAAAAAGAAGAAACAGAACACCTGGGAAATCATGTATGGCAAGTAGTAGAGATAGAAAGACTAATGAAATGAAAATACTAGCAAGAAACAGGAAAGAATGGAGGCTATGGGTTAAAGGGAACACAAAGTCCTAAATCCGATGACAAAAGGATATGAGAAGATCTGCCAAAATAAACACGAAATATTTCTGAGAATCACGCAAATAACGAAACCTAACAAAACAATTGCTTGCAATTAAACTGTGTAGATTTGTTATCTCAAACTGTAATTTACAAAGTCATGTTCAGTTTATCTAAAAGAAACCTGATAGAATGCATAATTTTGACGAGTTAGTGGATATGACACTGTTTTTTGAAAATTTATTTCAATATTAATATTGAAAATTTTTATCTTAATATTTGTAATGTTTTCTCAAAATTTCCACCATTAACGCCGGAGTTCTTAACGGTTTTTTTCTTTCTTTAATTTAGAAATATTGTGCAAGATGTTTACGAGTCATTGTTCAATTTTCTGATATCTAATCTTTGCTTATCATAATATTTGTGTTGAAGATTTGTGATGATTAGCTGACATTATAGTGGCAATAATCCACTAATTCATCCCATTTAATAATTGTACTACGTTTATTATAGATAAAATAAAAACGACTTTATAAAAAAAAACGCAATTGAAATATAATTCTACCAATTGTTTACTTACAAGTAACGTAATGTAAATACATTATATTGTTTTGATTCTGTGGCTAACCACAGGCCAACCTTCTTTCTAGCATACATTAAAAAAAAATTATAAGTACCTCTGCAAAATGCTTATGCAGCTAAAAAGCTAATAACATTCTCTACCAGAAAACCACCGCAGTAAAATAATTAGTTATGATTAGATTGTAGAAAAGACCCTCCCATTTAATAATACCCACAATTTATTCAGACTAAAACAAAAAATTAAGATACAACACCCTGGAGCCCTTTTTCTAAAACAGACTGTATATTAAATGAAATGAAAACTCAAACACTAAAATACGTATGTGGAATATTAGATCTACATGACAACGAGAAACAATGAATAACAAAACAACACAATTGAGCAGGTATAAAGTAAAGTAACAGCAATGCAGGAACTGAAAAAAGGAAAGTCAATGTAGGTTCATTCCCCACAAGGGAGATGGATGCTGTAGGGATCAATCAAGTTTGGCACCAAAACTTACGGCCCCTCTTCAGCTAGTACCTACAATATAAGGAAGGGAAAGACTAGGAAAATCAATTGCCGAGACTTTTGGGGCATTTACAGAAGCCACACGAAATAAGTAAAGAAAACTTTGTAATTATGTATAGCAGACAGGAAAAAATGGGGGAAAAACCTTAACATATTTCATTTAAATAATAAGATGGGGTATAATATATAATATCAAGGTAAATAATTAAGGGAAAATATCTCAAATATAGCATTTATAAACCCTTATAAAATGATTACAACAAGGTTTATGAAGAAACATGATGGGAATGGCAACTACATACAGGAGGTTGCAGAAAAAGAACCTATACATGAAATGGAAACAAATTATGTAACTATGCAAAAGCGAGAGAAATTGGTATTAGCAGCACAACAGATATAAATCGAGAATGGAAAAATATAAGAAAGGTAATGTTAAATGCAGCAGAAGACGCAACTGGTTATAAAATGAGCGACACAAAAAAGATTTGTTTGAACGAGGAATGTGAAGACTTGATTGAGAACAAAAATGAGATGGCTATAATCTTGAATATAGGAAGACCATCATACCATGTAGGTTAATAAGAAAAATAGCAACAAAAATATGTAAGCAAAAAACGTAAATAATCAAACCTAAAAAATAGAGCGCCATATCAAAAGGAATAATTCAATATAGTTCTATAGAAAAACAGTAATAAGCTAGAATGCAAACAGGTTGAAAGCATATTTTACAAATTAGTCATTCTTAAAATTTTACGGAGTTAACAACATTATAATAATTGTAATAAACATAATAGTCCTTCTGTCCCGAAGTAGTAGTCACATTGGAACATCTGAATTTTGTCAAAAAAAAAAAATAGTTTCCATTTATAATAATGACAGCAGAAAACTTTCAATGAAAACAGTAACTTGTACTTATTTAACATAGATAAAAATTGAATTAATTCAACAATTAAAGACATCAATTAGTATTAATGCAATGTTGGGTTTTTAATACAGTTTTGGGGTTACAATTGATATTAGTTAGTAGCGGATTCTTGTGTCTTAAATTTTTCTTTGTGCACAATTTCGTAAGCATTTTTTCCATCTAACGATATATATTTGTAATGTTTGAAAATCACTACCTATCCAAATTTTCCACTTGCATTGTATTAAAATTTAAATAAAATTATTCGTCTATGTTTGTTGTAAACACTTGATGTTGTCAGCATTGAAAAGCACTGAAAAATCTACGATTGAATAACTTCAAATCAAGAAGATAGAAGTTGACACTCTTACATAGTTATTCTTTATTAATCCGACTGAAAATCAATTTGAATAGAAAGTCGAAAAATGTTTAAAACTACTTCAAGACAGGAGTATTATTTGTTTACTTATTGATTGGTAGAGCAGTACGATATCACATTTGTACTATCACAGACAGTAAAAATACCGTGAGTTCAAAAAGTAATTACATAAGGGTTGGCCATGGAAAATAAAAGTAATGTCAACAGCAAGCTTTAAAATTCATTAACTGTCATCACTGTTGTATACCATTGGCTGTGCCTAAACGTCAATTGGTATATGAAGCTTGCATTAGATATTATTTTTGTAATTACTTTTTGAACTCACGGTATAACCAACACAGCTCTGCAACCAACAACAAACTAAAAATTCCCACTGTGTATTGTCAGAATTAACAAAATTAAAATGTGTGCTTATGTGTAGAAGTTCCATGAAAATACACGTTTACTAACTTCTAAAATGAACTCAATCTTATTAAGCAAACAAATCGATAGTATTTTTGTATAAAACAATTACTACTGTTACCTAAAGGCTGCTTAAAAAATTATGGTTGCATCCATGTTTGCAATACCAACGATTCCAAAGGAATTCCTAGTTCTTTCACTCTATCTTGCATTCATTCGACCATATATAGGATAAAATAAGAGAGAATGTGGGCCACGAAATGCACAAAACGTATTTAACAAAATTGAAGAGTGTAAGTTCTAAAGGATATAAGTGCCAAAATCTAAAAATATTATTTTTTAACTAAAAACGGATCTATGTGC
>JABXWE010064707.1:0-11964 GCA_014611495.1 Limonius californicus
GAAAAATATGAGAGCCCCGGGTTGCGCACATTCGTCACCCATTCGTTCACGTACGATCAGGAGAGTTAAGGCAGCGTGGTCCCCGGTCAGTACTTGGATGGGTGACCCGAAGGTTGCGTTAACGCGGCCCCTCTCTCCCACGAGGATTGATCACTATGGGAGAGTAGATCAACAACCCCCCCCCCCTTATGGGGGAGGCCCTTGCCCAACAATGGGATGATGCGGGCTAATAAAGATGAAAAATATGGTATAGCAAAACACCATCAGAAACTTTTGAAGATCTTAGGAGACCCATCTTTGAGGCAGCACAACTAACTCGGAATAACAATGATATGTTACGTAGGGCAACCAGATCTCTTTTAAGAAGAGCTAGAATGTGTCTCGAGAGCAACGGTGGCCATTTTGAACAATATTTATAGTGAATCTAAACTAAATATAAAATAAATATAGGCTTCTCTGAAATTGTAATTATTTAATAAATAATAATTTAACACTCTGTAATTTGAAAACGGTTTACTTTGGGGCATAACTATTAGAATTTGTAAGTATATTTGCTCTAAAGATTACGTACACGAAATAGTGACCTCACGTGGGGGGACACCCTGTGTTGAAAGGAAGTATCGCCCTGCAAACGCTTATTTGAACCAAGTCATCAACCAACCTACTTAAGATTGGAATAGTTAACGCTTTATCTGATTGATTGTATTGCTGTTCCTATCACCAGCCGTGTTTATTTCCTGGAATAGGAACAGGAAAAGAGCCAATTTCGGTTTCCCTAATTAAAATCTGTACTAGTGTAGTTCAAACGAACAGACTATTTGCACTGTTGCATTTTGCAATATGACTTGTTTACACAAAGTTTTATTAATATAATTAATAACAATAATAAAATAAATTGCATTTTCTATATGCACAAGTGATTTTTACAAATTATTTACGAAGATTTCATACAGTATATTCTAATTTTGTTTAACAACCAAGAAATATTGCAGTTAATATCAACGCGCAAAAATTATTTTATGGCCTTGTTTACTATACTAACACGGCAGACTTCTAGAACATCATAATTAATAAAAGCTATTGTATGTTATACTGATGTTTACCAATAAAATAATTACGTTTTAAGTACGAATACAAACTATTAAACTGCAACGAAAACCCCTTGACGACAGGGGCAGGGGAGGGAACACATTTGGAAAGTTGCAACGATAGTGATATCATAGTCGTAGCAATATCTTTTTTTAAAGACACACTTCAATTTAATATCTGTTGCAAAACAAAAATCAGGTACATGCATTAACTTTAGAACATTAAAAATGTAATGATATCACTGAAAACAATTTGCAGACTTTCCTACTAAAATTAGATGACTCTAACTTCAGCTTCCACTTTTGATAATTGTTTTTGTGATTCCAACTGACAAAAAGATCGTTGATAACGCTAATAATCGGCTGATGCAGGTAGTGCTAAAGATTTATTTGAGAAGTCGTCACTTCATTTACATTACACTTTGTTTGGTCAACCATAGTGTTGATATCAGGATATCGACCAGATGAAAAAGAATTTTCTAGTATTAGTAAACAAAATTATATCAACAATATGTGGCCACAAAACTACATTCCATAAATTCTCCCTCCTCAAGTTTCGTTAAGCATCCAATAAAATGTGAAATAGTAGTTCACTTGCCAGTATAGACCAAAAACTAAACTGTAAAATTAATCTGCTTACCGATTAGCCAAAGCTGTACAAATTTGGCCGGAATTTTAAATTATTCCTAATGATTAACCAATAGGCATTTTTAATTGCCATTTGAGTCACCGAATTGTATAAGCATTTAGCTGATTAATTATTTCTATGTTTACTTAATGTTCCCCCACAATACCATTAATGTAAAGCTTTATAAAGAACATATTAATACAACCGAGTACTTAATACGAAAATCACATCATACAAAAATAATAAGTTTGAAAGAAAAGGTTTTGACCCATATATTAATTTTTAAAAATACTCTAAATTCCGATTTTCTTTTTACAAAAGGATGCAATTACAAATACCATACCAACGCTAAATGTTAAAAGATTATAAAATTGTTTCGATGATGAGACAAATGTTATTGTTTTTACAATATTTACAAAACAATGGTATCCTACAATATTACGCTATGACGTCCGGCGTGCAACTATCATCAACAACTTGTAATGGCGTAGTGGTGCTACGTTACAGACTTTTGTTGCAAAATACTAGGCTTGGCGGTTAGTCCAACACAGTGCGACGCGTTTTCAGCAAGACATCAAAGAACATTTACATAACCAAGTTACCTATCCAAGTTCAGAAGGGCTTGAAACCATGTCCTGCAACTTCGTGGCATATCACAAACCCAAGAATATCCCCGTTACGCTACGCAGCTACGTTACGGAGTTCCGTTACAAATACACACGGTCTAGCTTAACGCAGGCTACCCTAGACCAAACATGGAGGTTTTACAAAAATACAGGGTTTATGCTGATACACTAACTAAAGTGCGTTTCAGAGTCGCCGTGCAGCATAAAGAAGATAGAGCAATGGTTTTCTTATGGCACAAAAAATGGCATTGTTGCCAGTATTCGTAATCCCTTAACAATAGCACGCCGGGTTTATTTTGTTGAAATGAAGTACTGTTCAAAAGTTCTCAAACAAAAATAATATTAACCAACCAAGATAATAATGTTAAGTTCTTAATTTGTTTTGTTATATACAATGAAGAATTTCTCATTGTAAACTAATGTGAAAAAAGTATATAGGTGCGAAAAATACTACTTTTAAGGCAAATGACGTTAAAATTTAATCAAGGAAGCATATTCTCAAGTGACACTAGAAAATTGGAGCAACTACGTAGGCCATGTGGAGAAAAGAGAAAAGTCAATGTGGGAAGTTGACAACATAATGGACGAAATAGAGCCCATAATTATCAATATCAACGCTGGTGATAGTGATCTAAATATTTTTAGCGACAGTGATAATTAACTATAAAACATGTCTTATATTTCACAAAATTTCAAAAAATCCATAGTATTGCAAATAATTAAAGGGATATCGCAAGACCACAACTTGGAAAAACTAGGTTGTAAAAAATTATTTACAAATCTTGTACAGCTTCTCGTTTAATAAAACAGTACAGTCGCGATTATGTAAACACTCATTTACATGACAACCCAAATTTTACCACCGACCCCCGTTAAACCTAAATAATAAATATTGGTATTACTCTCATTAAGTGAACAATAAATACTGAATGTAAAGTATGCCTGCTGCGTGAATCCATTACGAGAATTCCGTAACTATACGGAGCGTTAACGAGATCAGAAACAACGCTCTTGTTACATTTTTTAGTTAAAACAAATTATATTCTTGTTTCTTAAATGTGCATTAAGGCACATAATGTTAAATTTAATTTATGGATACGCCATAAACAATTTCAACGTACTTATATAAATAGAACACTATGCTTTCTAACTTATTTCAACAATTAAAGACATTTTGGGTACGCTTAAATAACATAATAAGTGTTTGACACAAAAATCAAATTTAAAAATAATAAACCTCCCTTTGAACACTATTTTTTGATTACAAGTGCGACATCCTTGTCATTTAACCACACGGAATAAACTTTCTTTAGCTAATAATATCAAATAAATATTATTATGGGAAGGATGGCGACAGTCCGGGGGGGGGGGGGGGGTCTGACCGTGCTCTAGCCCGGGAATGCCTGTGGCGAGTGGGCCAGCCAAGTGAGATCAAGACCGAAACGACTATATAAAATACTGACTTTTGTTTCGTCCATCCAACTAAAATTAATTATTTTATTAGGCACATTATATTATTCTCTCAGCGTACAGACTTTTTGTTCGTCTTTGTAATTTATCGTCATTCATAGTCTTATTTTTGCCGATGCATGTTGTGATACATTAGAAAGAAAATCAATCGCTTTTTGATTTAAAGATTCATTGCTTTTATACGAACCAAGCAACTGGAATAGGTTGAGCCCAAGAAGGATTTTCGCCTAGAAATAAACCTTCAAAAATATGTAGGATATTTTGCCTCCTCGCGAAATAATGAGGAACATTGAAACTTATTTGGCTTGAATAATCCTTTTGTTGCCATTAAAAGGACAAGGAATCGATAACGATTTACAATTGCAAATTCAGTGTGAGACAACTAAGCGGAGAACACTCCTGCAACGAATTGTAGATGTAACATAATTTTACTATCTAAAGGTTTAACTTTTCTAGGAGAGAACATATAGGGGCCTCGGTGGAGTAGTACAGATACGCGCTGGCACTCGAAGTCACCGCGAAACTCGGTCCGATCGGTCGAGGTATCGAATCCCGACTGGGGCAACCGAAAGCGGTTAGGGGGGGGTAGTGTGTATGAATGAAAAAAAAAGGAGAGAACACATAGATTGAAAGTATTGATAACGAGAATTTCTTAGGAATTTTAGAATTTATTGAAAAGTGGCGCCTCTCTCCCACGAGGATTGATCACTATGGGAGAGTAGATCAAAAACCCCCCTTATGGGGGAGGCCCTTGCCCAACAATGGGATGACGCAGGCTAATAAAAAAAAATTTGAAAAGTACGATGAAGTGGAAGGTAAAAGTATGTCGTGGTATTCTTAAAATTAATTTAACACCTTTGTGCAGACAAAGTTCTGCAAACGATTCTAGACCATAGAAGAGACGTAATTTTCTATGGAATAATAGTAGATGACCAGATATCTCTCACAATAAACAAACCGTCGTAATTCCCAGATATATCCCTACCCCAAAACCAAGCCGCAAACGAATTCGAAGCGAAAATCTTCTATAGCACCTGAACAGGATGTCAGAATTTCCATAGTTTCTCCAGGGCAGCATTTTATTATCAATGATTTCAAGAGAAAAGTTGAACCAACAGATACCGTATATGAATTATTCTTACCCCCTTTGAGTTTCTATAACCTAAGACGTGATCCACTCACCGCAGAAGCAGCAAAACTTTTAAATACATATGAGAAAGATCTGTCATAAAACTTACTGCACGAAATCCTACACTTTAAAAGTATTCACAAGACCGTTTTCGGCACTAAAAGAAACCCGATTAGCCATCAGAATGCGATTTACGACAAAAAGGGGAAGGTATATTTGTTGTGGTCCTAACCTTGTAGATGCTCGGTATACAAAATGGGTTCGTAGACATTGTGAATTTTATTAAAGCATGAAGTAATTCAAAAATACATAGACACTCTTATATGTATAAACTGAGAGTGACACTATGAGTTCTTGGTTAGCATCTCCCAACAGTTAGAAAGGGAAACGGAAAACTCCCCAGAAAAAATCCAAAGACATTGAAATTTATTGATTCATTCTTATAAAAAATAATTTTTTATAAACATTACAAACAAGAGTGAGATGCTCTAATTTAATATAAGAACATTATCCATCGTATTCAACATGAGAATTTTAGAAACAATTTTCATTAGCACAACTAAATACCTTATTATTTTATGTAATATCAGCAAATGGTGCTCGTTAAACCGTAATGCGTTGATGGGTGTTTCTTCCCGGGGGATCCGATTATATTTTAAGTTACCTGTACGTTTGGCACAGAAAACAGCTTAAATTATATCATTGGTGTCGGGCTACTTGCGCCCGGCTCATTTCCGCCTACCGCCAATATTAGCTCACTTGCGCCTCAGAAAAATATAAACAACAATCATGGTCTCATTTGCGCCCAATGGCGTAGCTCGGGCTTAGGGACCTCGATGGAGTAGTGTGGAAACGCGTTGCCACTCGAGGCCACAGCGAAATGCAGTCGAAACGCTGGGGTGTTCGAATCCCGCCTGGGGCGACCACATATCGCTTAGTTAAGTTTAGGGTGCATGTCGCATAAATGGTTAGTGTGTAAGGGACGCCCACACCCCCTGAAGTAATACGAAAGCGGTTCCGGGGGGAACGGTAGTATGAATGAATGAGAAAAAAAAAGTACGGACTGCTTAACTGTAGAATTTTCACAGAATTTATTCTAGTTTTTGTATGAAAGATAAAATAAGAACACAACGTGCAAAGTACAACCATTATTTTAAGGCCGAATCTTTGAGCCGCCGCTGTCTTGTCATTTCTTCTCAGCGTGAAGCTTGTAATGTCATAACAAAAGAAGACCGGTTGTTACTAGTCTACAGGTCTGTACTCGGTGTGCGTATTTTAAAATGGAAACTTAATGGTATTATAATATTTTGCGTGTATAGAAACTTCTGAAAATGTGTTAAGAATTTCCCTTTCTATTTGTTTTGGGACAAGTCAGGTAATTAAGCTTAATGAGCTGGCATTGTGTACTTTCGCAAATTAAAGGGTTGATTCAGTCTTAGTTGTGAATTTGTAGCGTGTAGTAGTTGTACACAGATATTAATTTTATTTGTGTTTCGCATTATTATGGATCTTCTAAAATGTTGTAAATATTTTAAAATTCACCTGAATACGTTGGCTGGTTCTACCTGAGTGTCCCCTATCAGTTACAGATAATCCCTAAGTCAAAGGGTTAAAGATTCGACCTTAAAATAATGGTTGTTTTACCTAAATACTTATATCTTCAAATTCTTCGAAAAACCTAATTTAGATAGTTCAAGTGATACAACACCCTGCAACTGCTCAGGATGTTCATTTCCCGAAGATGTATTGAAGATGGGAGATAAGTTGACCTTTCTTTTCGCTGATAATGGGGAAAAACACATTATCAAAAGGTTATACTTTTTTTATGGATGGAATATTTAAAAGCTGCAGCAAGCACTTTTGCCAGATTTATACCATGCATATGGACCTTGGGAGTACTTCTATGGAAACCAACACAATTCTAGTTGTATACGTTTTGCTTCCAAATAAAACACAAGGTACAAAGGCACGATTATTTTCCATATTAAAAATTCAAACCGCATGGAATCCAATCGCTGTGAAGATTGATTTCGAACACGCTTTCATCTCCGCCTTGAAACATGTGTTTCCTGGTGTTGAAATTTCTGCCTGCAATTTCCATTTCAATCAAGCCTTGTGGCAAAGAGTTGAAAATCTGGGACTTATGTACGGTTGCATATAAGTAGGTATGTGTGCAGCATTCGCATATTTGCCATTAAATTATATTGACGATGGCTGGTTATACATAATGGAAGACGTTCCAAAAAATGATAAATTGACAACGTTTTATGACTACTTCGTAGATCAGTGGTTGAAATATAACACCATAGTGAAAGAAATGTGGAACTGCCACGGTCGCAGACATACAACAAATAATGCCCTTGAATGATGGAACAACTGGTTGAACCAACACTTGAAACCAAATCCAAATATTTTTGAACTAATAAAGATTTTGAAGAAGGAAGCAGAATATATGGACTATGTTTACGATAGGTAATACTTAAACTTGGAAGGGAAAAGAAGAAAAAAGAAGTACGTACAATTGGACGAAATAATAGAGAAGACGCTTACGGAATTTGAAAATACATGCGATTTAGGGAAATCTTTGCGTACTTTATCATTTATACAAAAACTATGTGTGAAAATTCTTTTTAAGTTTTTATGCAAAATGCCAAATAACAAAAAACATAAATTAAAATATAAAACAAAAATATGACAAAAATTAGCTTTTAAACACGCCAGTCATCGTTAGCTGCTAGTCCTAAGCCTGGATAAAGTGTGAAAGAAAGTTACATTGGGTGCAAATGAGACCTTAATTTCGTGATGATATTTTTACGAGGCGCAAGTGAGCAGAAAATGGCGGTGAGTACAAGTGGCCAATTCCATATCATTACCCATCCATAGGTTAAGCAGAGCAGCTATCATCAGTAACCCCTATTTTTGCATATCCAAGAAAAATATTTGAGGTTTTGTTCTTTACAATCACCTTGACAACTAACTAGAAAATTAGTATAAAAATGGGAGGAGGGATGAGGGACAGCACTCGAACTTTAGAAAACTTCATTCGAGCAATCGGTCATACTATTAGGTTTAGATAAGTAACTTCTAATTATAAGTGTTTTGTAAAATATTACTAATTGGTAGCAATAAAAATAATATGAATTATTATTTCTGTTTTCTTCTTTCCTTGGGTTTTATCTGGATTTTTTTGCGTTTTTTCCTTCGAACAGTACCACCAATAATTCGATTTTAATAATCGCAATAGCACGGAGTACTGTATTAGCCATATTGTTATTTGAAAAAAAAAAAGAAAGGACGCTGCATTTTATAAAGGTAATAATTCGTTTTGATTATAGAGAAATGGTAACTCTCTGTCACTTGTTATTTTAAAGTGACCTTGCTTTACCTTAAACTGCAGTAGGTAGGAATATTATTTTACATTAACTGCAGGTTGGCAAACTTTCTAGAAATGGCCTTGGAAATACTCGCAGTGTGCTTACATCTCACCGTTATCTATAATCTCTGCACTTTCCGGTAGCTTAACCATTTACCGATGATTTAAGATTTGTGAGATACAGATGAATTTTCCTTCAATTAGATGTAATAAAATGTTTCGTATTTTCAAATTCAAACTCAACATTGGGGAGAACATACACACGGTATTTCAAAAACAATATTTCGGGAGATTCAGGCCTCCTTACTTTAAAATGGTTATGAAAATGTTGAACAATTTAAAACTACTGTATTTTAATATGATCTAATTTGCAGTACATAAATGGTCAAGCACGTAAGCCTGACATCACCATTAAAAATAGAATTTCATGTTCGCTGATGATTTTAGAAGTTCAATGATTAAAATACATGTTGACCTCCCATTCGAAGTGAAGTTTCAAAGTACGTGTTTGCATTAACTAGGAATTCCATCGATTGAACTTTGTCTAAAATGACGACTGCTTTTTATTATTCCTCGAAATTTAATCGGATCCTCGTAATCCGTTATCAAACTGTCATTTCAATTGCTTCCGAAAATATTGCGTCACTCGAGATTTCGATCACTATTTGGAAACTGAATAACACGCATGGATTATGTTAGGGTATAACACACCGAGATTGAGGTCACGGGGAAGTGGAAAATTTACCATGGCATAAAAAATAGTATGGGCTATTTTCGGAAGTATAAGAAAAAATAAACCAAGCAGCATAAATTTACATGCAAATTGTTGTTATTACGATAGAATCAATTTAATAGAACAGGATTTGATTTCAAATTGTCAATTAATTAACAAGTCGGGCTTTAAATAGAATAGATTGCCAACAAAATTAAATCAAATCGTGAATCCCGTGATCCCCATTAAAATAATAATTCAAATAGTTTGACCTTCTACTAAATATTGTTCTAAAAAAATTGACACAAAAATCAAACTGCGAAACGTCTGTTTTAAATATAAGTCCTAGTGTTTGTATAAGTTCCATTTAGTATGGTAATTATCTAGATTCTAGAATATTAGTGTTAATCTAAGCATTTCTAAATTCATACAAACACTTAAATAATATTTGTAGTGGGCGATACTATTATGGTAAAATTTTGTCAGTTGCCTAGACCTTGTAATCTCTGCCTAAGAGGCATACAATTCCTTAAACAGTGAATCTAATTTCAATCAACCGGTTTAAATAGGTGTTTCTGAATTTTTCTACATTTTGCGGAAGTACGATCGCATAACGTACTGTCAGGGATTACTATAGTAGACTGATTCTTAACTGTTCAAATCTGGTAAACCAGGGTAGGATAGGTAGTGTAGGTTTAAACACGCCTGCCTACACAACATTACACAAATTGTGTAAAAACAAAGCATTAATACAGGAGTCCCACAAGGCAACATCATAGAGCCACTGCGATTCTACATATTCACATCGGATATGCCAGCAGTTAATGCTGCCCTAGCAACCTTTGCCGGCAATACGGCCAAATGATCTTACTCAATTGCAGATCGAAATCAATAAAATATGTTCTTGATTTAACAAGTAAAATATCCAAATTAATCCCACCAAATTCCAAACAAACATATTTACCCTAAGAAGAATTCGCATCTCCACTAATATGCAAATACACAACAAGGCTATTAAATGAAACCCCTCAAATACCTAGGAGTACTACTAGTTACCCGACTAAACTGGAAGCTTTATATTAATTACAAAATTAATCAAAGCTAGGCTAGACTAGTACAACGATACGCCGTAATTAATAGGAAGTCAAAACTAAAACCTAAATGCACAATACTAATGTATAAATCCCTAATCAGACCGCTAGCCCTTTAAGCATCACCAATTTAGAGCATCAAAAACCAACATAATGAAACTCCAAAGATTACGAAGCAAAATATACGGATAGCTGTCAACGCCCTTTGGTATATTCGAAACACGTAACTGCACTACGAGCTGGGAGTACCAACAATTCAAGACTAAATCAGTGAAAGCGCCAAAAAGTTCTTTGGGATGATTAGTTCGGGAGAAGGAGCTTAATATAATAATCTCGACACCAGGAATATGCACATTAGACGTCAACGAAGATTACCTCAACCTCTATTCTCCTCCGGTAAAGACAGTGGCTAACAGTAATAGCAGTTAAATGATAAGCGTAAGAAGAACAAAATCTCATCAAAAGTCACGGAAGGTAATTATTGCACATTTTACAAGCACTGGCATGTGTAACATGCGATTGTTGATCTGGAAAAGAAATGGTAAAAAAAGGTTGCCTAAACATACTCAGATAAAATTTTGATACATTTTAGAAATGCTTATGTCATATGGCAATATTATTCTAGAGTAAAACAGTTGAAAAGACTCATGAACAGAACATTCACAGAATTTTTTTAAATTACGTGTTAATTTTGAAAATATGATGTAAGTAACTATCATATAAAGTACAACCATTATTTTAAGGCCGCATCTTTAAGCCTTTGACTTAGGGATTATTTGTAACTGATAGGGGACACTCAGGTAGAACCAGCCAACGTATTCAGGTAAATTTTAAAATATTATCAAAATTTTACACATTTCCCCATTTCCCGAAAAATCCATAATAATGAGAAACACAGATAAAATTAATATCTGTGTACAACTACTACACGCTACAAATTCACAACTAAGACTGAATCAACCCTTTAATTTGCGAAAGTACACAATGCCAGGTCATTAAGCTTAATTACCCGACTCATGCGAAAATCAAATAGAAAGGAAAACTCTTTACTTTATTGTTAATTGCAAAAGTTTCTATACAAGCATTAAAATACAATTAAATTTCCATTTTAATATACGCACACCGAGTACAGACCTGTAGACTAGTAACAACCGCTCGTTCTTTTGTTGCACTATTACAAGCTTCACGCTAAGAGGAAATGACAAGATAACAGCGGCTCAAAGATTCGGCCTTAAAATAATGGTTGTACTTTAGAATGCGGTTTCTACAAATGATTTTGCGCAGGGTACAACAATGCCAAAGAATTTCGTATGCGTGCTTTCATTTCATTTGAACCTTCGCTTGAAATTGCTAAAATGTGCCAAAACTAGTGGAAAAGCTATTGTGCGAACTTGTGTCTCCCACAAAGATTACAAGATAAAACACAAAATTCACCACAACTTCTTACCCCTACTTTCTTAAAATTCATAATTTGGATCGTCTGACGGTAAGAGTGTAGTGCGTCAGTGTTGCAAAACTTCTACTTACACCTATCATCCATAACGTAATCCGCCTTTTCTGGTATAAATCCCTTATATGTGATAACTACTATTTCCTTGCCTTCCTTTGCCTGGATCTAGTTCATTAAAGCAAACTTACACTGCCGCCCAGGCGCATACATTTGGTAATGTTTTACAGTTACGGTTCATACGGTTTGTATAGTTCATAAGGGCATGTACCGTACTCTCACCGCGCGAAATTCTATAGTAAATAAGTGGACGCGACTGCCTCCCTGGACTTTCCCATACTGGAAACTGTTCATATCATCTTTATTTCAAATTATATATATATATATATATATATATATA
>JABXWE010064709.1:0-14101 GCA_014611495.1 Limonius californicus
TAAAAATCTTGTCTGCAACCCACCACACACAATTTCCCAATTCGGCTTGCAACCGTGGGATCTTAATGCTAAAAACCTTCTCTGGAATTTCTGTCGTTCGGATTCGACGTTAAACTGTAGGTCCCCCGTGTTTCTACCTTAGCGCTGTGGAGAAACACGTGGCAGAGAAGAGGCCGATACCCAGCAGTGGGATGGAAAGGCTGTTGATGATGAATAGTACCTGCAAAGCAACTCAACTAGACAAGAATGTATCAGCACTACTAATTGAATGCACAAAGTGTGGAAAATAAAAAAATCCAGCTGCACACATGCACCATGTAGGTTTGAATAATGTTATGGCTAAAAGTCATTGACGGGCCGATTTGGTTAGGCTGTGCCATAGGCAAATATGCCTATGGCTGTGCAAACAAAATGGAGAACAAGCTGATTTGTTACTGAGCGTCACATGTAGCAAAAGGAATTTCTTTTAATGGAACAGTATTTTTCGCTTCAACGATGCCGAATTTTGTAAAAAAAACTGGAAACGTATCTTGATAATTATTCATTTACTCGAGTTTCTTGCAAGAAGTTGTTTTTTATTACTCTCTGTAAATATCACTAATTTATATTACAACAAAGAAGAAGTAATTAAAATGTTACTTCTATTTAGAAAAACTAATAAAATTCCATATGAAATAGCAAATCTGTATACCCTGTAACAGCATGTGATTTCAGATACATTAATTAATATGTATTGTAGAAAAGTGTTCAATGCATGATACTAATATCTACTGACATGGCCTTATACAAGCAACTGTTTCAGATGGTCGAATGAAACGCAAAGTGAGAAGGAGGTTTAACGAAGAAAATCCGCATTGTTGCGGATCATGCGGTAAAAGATATAAATATCACAACCATTTTCTTGGGCATTTGAGGGAATGTGGGAGGATTCCGAATCATTCTTGTCTTTATTGTCCTTATAGATCCCATAGAAAGTATAATATCAACCTGCACATTAGTAAAAAGCATCCAGGAATGGACTTACTGCATTATTAATTTGTGAATGTGTTGTTCTGTATATTTATCTTGTGCATTCTTGAATAAATTTTCTATTAGTAATGTTTGTTTGCCTAAGAGGTATGCATATTTGTTTGTTGTTTATTATTATTATTATTATTATAATATATATAAACAAAATTTAAAATGCTGTTCAGGGGGTTAGGTTTCTTTCTTATTTAGAAATAAATTCCCAATAAAGAGCGGTGTTTAGTTTTAAGAATTTTCAAAAACAAATATGGGAACACCCAAATCAAATTTTTAAAGACGATTGAAATGCCGTCTTTCTTAAATGGTATAGACTTTACATTAACTCATTGAGATAATTGCTTCAATTGTTTGACAATTTTGTCGAATTCGGTGTATATGTTGCAGTAAAAGCTTAAAGCATAGTAAATGTATACCCTTACTAGTCAGTGTTTACATTTATTTTGGTAAAAGTATCAACACAATATAGAAATGGATTTTAATAAATAGTAACAAAATGAGATTGTAGATGATGAATGAAATTACCAAGATTACCTGAATTTTCATGGGAAATTTTGATTTTTGGAAACAAATTTATGTACTTATATTTTCCTGTCATAATTGTAAGAAGTCATTTCTCCCATACATATAACAACAGTCCAAATATAGGTAATGAAGCTAATAGGAAGTAGTCCCGAAATAATGTAATTTAAGTATTTATTTTATAATTGTAGGAACTTTCAGTTAGGTAGATAGATAAAATAGGAACACTTACAAAATATTTTTCCATATGTTTAATAAATTATATGCAAACATGTTACGGGCCAAACGGGCTTTTCCGTCGACCCGTAACCGGATAGGTGGAAAAAGGCCTACAGCGTAGCTCAGAGGAGTAGGGGGAGTTCACGGATATCGCTTACGGGAAGAAATCTTCCTAGATGTGTACAGAGTAAGTCAATATTAGTAGGCGCCACCTTCCAAATACAGCTGATTGTAGGTCCTCGTGGAAGGCTGAGAAGCCAGCAGCTAACGGGAATCGGACTCCTCCTATATATATGAAGCTTGCAAAATTCATGCACAGACGAATACCAACACAAAACAATAAAAGTTATACTGAATTTTAAAACACATATAATGAAATTATTGGCAATACAACAAAATGGCAGCAAAAAGGTGATTTTAAAAATTCTGTTTTACAGATAGTCAATTGAGCGCTCAAGCAAGGGGCCCGCCGTCATTGGCGCGCGTCAATGGTCCCAAAAGACCAAAGAGCCAGCGGCGTCAGAGCTTACACAATTAACACATTAATTAACCTTTACATTTAGTAACTGGTACTTTCATCGCAAAAAAAATCTTAGTTTCTTCTTGTAGTAGTAGGCACAATGTCGAGGTGTTGAACCGATGCAGGTACAGTTTGGGGTTGTTCCCCAGTCCGGAAGGAAAAGAAGGGTAGACGACTTCAGAAAACTTTTGGACGAAACATCCGTAGGTACGCCTCTGGGAAATTGGTTTACCTCTACTTCCACGGGATCAAACTAGGGAACCAATGAAGCACAATTTCCACGGGATCAACCTTAGTGAAACAACGAGGCACAATTTCCAATTGCACGGGATCAATTCGCTTGTATCCGAATAGATCGAAAGAACAATTACATTTAACTGCTCTACTATATTAGGGCTAACACTGCTAAATATATATTCAAATCCGACTTGGTCGAGGTTTTCTTTTTGCCTAAAGCAAAACTACGATACGGTAGGCTCGATATAGCAGAGCAGCCGAGAAAAGACCCGTTATCAGAAAAACAAAACGTCATTCCGGCCCAAGTACCTACTTTGTTCTCGTAACGGCCCTTTCCCGCGTATGGAATTTCGGGAAGACGCGAAGTCATTGAAGATCGAAAACTGACTTCATGTTAATGCAACGCGATCCTTCATTCCCCCAAAAGATTACAACATAATTCGAAATATGGCGAAAATGTTCTTGAATAATTCGGCACGTAAATTCTCGGAAGCGGCTAAGGTCAGGCGCGAAAAAAACAATATTCGGCAATTTAAGCCTACAAAGGGAACTGTCAACATAACTCAATCTTTAAAGACAAAATATGGAAAACTGTAACTAACATAAAACTGCAATTTAAATAACGTTTTTAATTCATATGAAGCGGCAATCAAGTTACGAAGTTAATTCATAGAGCGGCAATTTTTAAAAGAACATAACAAACATAACACCTTATTCAATAAATATCAACATAAAAATATGATTGGTGTAGTCTGCATCTACTAGTCAAAGTATTTATTTGGATTCTCGCGTTCTATTTTGTACATAGTTTTACTAAATCAGATGTGAACATGTATGCATTTACTGATTTACATTTGATTGGTTATGAATATATTCACTTTCCAAGTTAGTAAGTGTATACATTCACTAAGTTAGCGCTTCTACTGCAACATATACACTAAGTATATAGTTTAATAATAATAATAGGCAATTTCAACAGGTATTTATTTTTGTGCTTTGTACGTATTTCGACATTTAATATTGTAAACATTTGTTGCTAGGGTAACACCACACCAGATCTTGATTACGGACTTGGTTCCGGTCTTCTATTCCAAAACAGCTCATTCATTAAAGGTGTGTTTGTTAAAGTGTGGTTGTGAATTTGAGTATTTCCAATTTGCGGTTATCGTCATAGGAGTGTAAAAATGTAATTACATTATTTGATGTCAATGCATGATTGTGTTTTAATAAGTGTTTCTGCGTGTTTTTATTTGTATGAGCGTATGTGTTCTTTGTATCGGGTGTCAAAATTTCTAATGGTTTGACCTATCCATACATAATTACACTGTAAACAGTTTAATTTGTAAATACCTGATTTTAACAAATCGTTAGTTCTAACTTTTGCGTTGAATAAGGTGTTGAAAGTGTTCTTTGTTATTTTATAAGAAATATTATAAATTAGGAATTCAAAGAATATATCCAAAAGACCACTATGAAAATGAAAAATATATCTAAATTCCGGAGAAAATTTCTAAAATTATAATCAGAACAAGTACATTTCAAGTAATTTATAAAACAACAAGAACCACTTTCAACGTAAAAGGTAGAACTAACAATTTGTTAAAATCAGGCTTCTACAAATTAAACTGTTCACAGTGTAATTATGTATATATAGGTCAAACAACTAGAAATTTTGATTCCAGATACAAATTTAACTACGCTAAGCAATTATTAGAACACAATCATGCTTTGACTTCAAATAATTTAATTATATTTTTACACCTCTGTGATGATAAACGTAAATTGGATGTACTCGGGGATTTTCAAATCCACACATACACCTTTAATGAATGAGCAAATTGAGTTCATAAATTCCCCGTTTCTGGAAGTTTTGGAATAGAAGTCCAGAGCCAAGTCCCAAAACAAGATCCAATGTGCTGTTGCCCTAGCTACAAATGTGTACAATATTAAATGCTTTCGAAAATCACATGTAAAATTGCGAAATACGTACAAAGCATAAACATAAATAAAGTAGTCGCAAGGCAAGAAGACCACAGTAGGATTACAATGAAAACCAGACCTGTCAAGTTGCCGAGGGTATTAACACTGTACAGTCAGCTTAGCCAGAAAAGGATGCAGTGTCGCAACTTAGGGTTTTCATTTTATATCTGTTGAAATTGAGTAAAGGCCGGAGATGGCTTAGTGGTAGAAGAGCCAAGCTTTGGATTTATTAGTGCAAATTCTTCCCGGTTCGAATCTCTCCAGGGTCGGAAATTTTTTTAATTCCCTGGGTGATCGGGACTGGGTCCCGGTCTCCATTTGTCATTGGGGATCAAATTAATGGCACTCTTTGTATAACGGTCGCATTAGAGGAGTAACAAAACCATAAACAAAAACATTCACACACAACAGGCAAGCCAAACACGGTTTCGCACCCATATGGTAACCCGCAGAGTCGGGTCCTGTTGTGCGTAGCTCAAATTAGCTTAGCTTTCCATCATACGGCCTCGACACTGCGTAAGCGATTTACAACAATTACTTCTAAAAAAAGTTCAATTTTTTATTGTATTTTATATAACTTCAGAGATTGTATGCGTTTTCAATTTATTACTTCTTGGTTGGCGTGGATGGAAAAAAGTCTTGAATTATGACTTGCTTTACTAAAATATTTACGTCATGACTGATATTTTATACTAAGTAAGTGCTTAGGAAGGTACAAGAACTATAAAAGTAGAACTGAATTGCCTAACTGATTTTTAAAGTTTTGCTTTTATTTGAACTGACTATTATATGATATCATATGTATACAAATGTATTCCTCTTGTGTATCGAATTTACTAAAATTTATATTCTTTAGGTACCAACACCCCTATCCAAACTTTATTTACAATTTAATAAGTTGTAAAGTGATAGTATTAGTAAGAAATTAATTGTTAGTAAGAATATACGCCATTATCTACTATCTACTATCAAGTTGTGTATAATAGCAGCAGGGCAAGGTTAAGCAAGATGTTAAACTTAATTTTAATAGTCTTAGATCTGTCCGTTTTGGCTGTACATGTACTATGGGTATTAATCTATTTTCTTTTTGTAGATGAATTTTTTGAACCACGACATATACAAGTATACGTTTGCCCGAAATGCCCAAGAAAATATACACGAAGATCGAATCTGTCGAGACACATAAATGTTGAATGCGGGAAGGCCCCCAAGTTTACTTGCACTTTATGTGCTCTTCATTTCAAGTACAAACATGTTTTGCAACGACATATATACTCCAAACATCGTTTTACTTAGTTTAGTGTTCATGGACAATTGTCAAGCTGTGATTCTTTTATGAATTGTAGGGCAAAGACAACTCTATAGTTTGAAACGTAATTAGGTTCTTGTAGTAAGAACTACAAAATGTAATAAACTGTGTGTAATAAAATATAAATGTGAAAGTCTGAACACTGTTTGAAGGTCCCTATACCAAACTTCTAAATAACTTCCTACACTTTGTCAAATTGGACGTGATTGTTTCATGCATTTTATTTTACAATTTTCACACTTGATGTATATTTTCCCAGTAGAGCGCAGTATTTGAAGGATTCAAATTTAAAAAAGTGGAAATGCATCCGTCCGATTTGACACATATATTTAAATGAAACAGAAAACTTAATTTTTTAACTTTACCAGAATTATGCCTTCCAAAATCATTTGTTGCGGTGTACTTGAAATTTTAGATTTTACGTACTTAATATGGCAGATAGCTCGCTTTGTGAGCTAAACTTCTTCTAAGGCTTGTAGCAAACCCCCCAACGTTACCACGCAGCGCAAAGAGATCTTCTCCAGCAACCCACCACACAGAATTCTCCAATCCGATTGGTTCCGGCATGGGGATATACCACTAATATGTAGATACTGGTGAAGGTTTCAAGAGAATTTCAACGTGTATATACTGACTCTGTATCGATTTCAGGTGCTTGTACAACCATAGATGTACCACTTACAATAGAGCTGATGAAAAGCGGTCCTAAACCGTATTGGTTAGGTTGGTCATTGCCTCACTGAGAAATGTTGGATGGTGTTAAGAGTACAAGAAGGAAATCCACGCCTTCTACCAATCGAATTCACAGCAATTTTGGTTGCGTGCAGTGCGGTAGAGGTTACATTAGGAAGACTCGTTGCAAAGACACCTCACACACGAATAGGCCAGCTTTGAAACTTTGCACACTTATTTATAGGTGTCTAGTGATGAAGTATACAAAAGTCCTGACAAATCGGAGGTGAGCTCTAGCGGCAGTGATATAGATCCTGTCACTTTCTTCGGGTTTTCGTTTTTATCTTGGAAATTGTTGATCCTAGCAAAAATATAGTTTTATAGAAAAATAATGCTTATAAAATTTGCTACAAAATCGATTCCATGAATTTTTTTCGTATCTGTAATAATTACAGTTATTTGGCGCGAAAATAGAGCTTCCTTTTCGACTGCCAAACTAGCTGGTTTTTATGCAAAAGCTATAGCCGCAAACGTGTTTAAGCGTTCGCTTGAGCAACAGCCTATAGATCTGGCCGTATGCGTCCGTCTGTCCACCTCCACCCCACCCATATTTCAGAACTAGTTTCGGAGCCTAAAAAGAAGTTTCAGCATAATCGATAATACAATTTTTTATTTCACAGCTTTGAAACGAAATACTTAAACAAAAAGCAAAATTAAAAAAAGCAATGTAGTAGAAGTAGTAAAAACAGTTTTTGCTGGTTCTTTCACTCGAATCTAGATTTTTGCTCGGGGAGGATTCTACTTCCTCCGGTGAATTGATGGACGTAACAGGTTGTTAAAATAGTGTGTCTGGGTAGGCTTAATCTGGAAACAGTAAATCCGAATCTTCTTGGTCTTCTTCCTCATCAATTATGATATGTGTGGCATTCAAGCATTCGCCATGGCAAGAATGGCAGATGTTCGTATACCGTAGAGCAGCTTTTCTACACCCACATCTGAGTCCACATCCAGTCTTGTTTTTACAAAAAATGAGATTTAGGATTTCGTTAGGTACGAACAGGTCTTCGGTTGTGACGGGAATGAGCCGATTATTTTCCTGCTTCCGCCCACAGCTCTCAGCGGATAAATTCGTTTCCCATTCAAAATTGTACTTGGTAGTATACTGGATAGGAATGTTGTTTTGCTGCCCCTTCCGTTGGCGGTAGTGCAGCAATGTCCGGTTTGACATTAGACATTGCTTGCGTGAACAAGTGATACCGATACAAGTTGTCTTGTCTGTTTAGCAGGTACTCCGTACAATTTTAGAACATTCTTTTTCCTGCCTCTGCTACAGCCTTATGAGAAGAGGTTGGACTGTTGGAAACGTCAGCAGTACAACCTTCCTGAACAAATGGACAGACTTTATTTTACCTTTCCGGTATAATGCCGAAGTGGTGTCACCTCCACTAAATTCATGCAAGAAGAGTATTCTATTTATCAGCCTCTCGCTTTGCAAATCGTTGCTTGAAATCACTTTTCTTTCAACGTTGCCATGGCTCGGCTTGATTAACAGATTTGTCGTTCGAGCGAGGTTAAAGCCATTGAAAGTTTTGAATCTTTGGGCCATAATATCTTGTGCAGCAAGAAGCCACCATGCACAACAATAGCGAAATCGGGGAAGTCAATTTCTGTAGTTAACACTTCAAACACATCATACAAGGCTGATTGTTTAGTTTTCCGCATCCCATTTTTGCCAAACAACGATAATGGAGAGGGAGCCAACTCATACTTCATGTACGTATTTAAGTCTTCATCGGTCTGCTTGCTGATGATTATATTTTGGAATATCATCAAAGGTTCGATCACCACAGTTTCACCTCGAACTTTAACAGAATTCGATATATTTTCCAAAGGGAGAGTTCGATGTTTTTGTGACAATTTGACGTCTGAAAAACGCTGCCCCATTATTTTGTTCATTGCTTGCATTCCTACTGAATAAGCGTTATAGCAAGTGACTTTATCATCACCTACGACTCCACTCGGTATTGAGATTATTTCATTGGTCATGGAGGATAATTCTGAAACCAACTTGAGAGCTTAGCCATATTTTGTTACGGGCCAAACGAGCTTTTTCGTCGACCAGCAACAGGATAGATGGAAAAGGCCTACAGCTTAGCTCAGAGGAGTAGGGGTGGCTCATGGAAACCGCTCGGAGTTTACAATTACAAATTCGCTGCACGGCCCTGAAGATTGGATCGAATGGAGGTAACGCTACGGTCAGGACTTTTTCGACGTCGAGAGAGGAGACAGGAACTTCAGTTACCAAGATCTCCGCCGCTGTACGGGAGGATCACTTGTAACGGCTCGAAAAACAGGACTCCCACGGGTTGGATAGCTTTTATCCGACACAAGTCGAGAGAACAATTTCACTGAATTGTTTTTGCAAACAGCTGATACTCTGCCAATATATTTAATCCGACACAAAAAACGAAACGATAACTAAATTGGCAGAAGAGCTGCTACACAATCTGATATTTTAAAAAGAAAGCACATCAGTTGCTCCCAAGACCTAGCGTCCACTCTTTTTCTTAATTTATCTACGGTCCCCGAGATGGAATCGGGTGATCGGGCCAAACGAAGGTGGAAAATCGACTCCAGAGGAAACGCAACGGGAATATCCATCGGCCGAAATTATTACACCACATTGTGAAATATGGTGCGAGGGTTCTAGAACAAATCCTACACTTCTAAGGCCATGCTGCTGACAAAAGGGGTTCTTAGAATTCTTTTTGGCCGGCGTCAACAGACTAAATAAACATGTCAAGCGTTCGACAAGTTTCGAAAGTGGCCTGTCATAAATTTAATTTTCGAAAATTATGAAAATTGTAATCAACATAAGAACGGCAATTAATGTAGAATTTTAATTCCTATGAAGCGGCAAAACAAAACGAATATAACAATTTGCAGTGTCTCTAACATTACGTGCCTCTCCAAAATTTTATGCTGTTTACTAATAGGAAACAGGATTCCGATCAAAGGAAATATGGAATGAGGGAAGGACGTGACAAAGGAGGGAACGATTGGCGGGTCTATTGTGTTTGTCAAGGTTGGCGAGGGGTTCCACGGCCTCGCTCTCTCCCTTAAATTCTCAAACACCCACTACACCTTCAGTTTTCGGTTTGATAGGTCTACCAAATAACTGTATAACTATTAAAGATGCGAAAACAATTCATAGCATCAATTTTGTAGCAAATATTATAAGCTTTATTTTTGTATATGGCTATATTTTTGCTAGGACCAACAGTTTCCGAGATAAAAACGAAAAATGTGGCATGTTTCACATTACTGCCGCTAGAGGTCACCTCCGATTTATCAGGACTTTCGCATAATTCATCACTAGACACCTCTAAGCAAGTGTACCAAGTTTCGAAACTGTTGGAATTATTTTTATGTGAGGGCCTTCTTTGCTCTTCGTTGACTGGACTAAAATGCGGTAAAGAACCTCAATTTTAGTACCCGTTTTGTCCTCAAAAATGTAAACGCAAAGCACACCAAATGAAGTATATTCGCAAGGAACAGAAGGACAAAATTGGATTGTAAGAGAACAATCCTGATTTTATTTTACCTAAACACACTTAAAGTTCATTGCGAACTTAATATTGTTAAACGTAGTAGTATTACTAACATCAGATCTAGTTGCAACAAACGAAACAAAACTGCAATATTACGCTGAAGAAGAACATTATGAAAATCCTAAAATGAACGAAAAATCTTTTCCTTGTAGGATGTCACACTCAAAATGTACGGATAGCAAAACTTATAAAAGAAGAACAGGTATGTGTTTTACCATTTGTTTTTCATACGTATTTATTAGTGCTTCCTCTCGTGTAAGTAAAACATTTTAACGTATGTTGTATTTCCTTAAATCATCTGTGATAATTGGTTTCAGAATGTTAAAGTTGCGGATGTTCTTTAATGTTACTATTCGCTTCGCTAATATTTATCTGATGCGAGTATACCAGATGTTTAAATATTTTTACATTCTACATTATTGGTACTTTTATATGTTTTACGTCTATGTTTTATAGCATTATTTATATTAGTTGCATTTAGTACTAAAATATATATTTTCCTATTTCTTTTACAGTTTTGCATTTTAGTTGGTTTTATTAGGTACTAGTTAATTAGCAATATATTATGTTCTAACACTTTCATTTGTTTCAGTTCCTCAAAATGTACGTTCCTGGGAAAGCTTTCCGCCTCACCTTGCGCTGCCCATGATGTTAATGCGGGAAAGCATGAAAAAATCCATTTTTTATTCCATATCCAAAGAGACCACTCTTGATCTCAGTACGCCAACGAACTCTTTAAAAGTTCAAAACCCTCGTAATGAAAGGCAGGGCTTTGAGTGTCCTGTTTGCGGACGCGTTTACAAGCTCAGAAGTTCCCTCCGTAATCATCAAAAATGGGAATGCGGGAAAGATCCGCAATTTAAGTGTCCTTACTGCGTTTACAAGGCCAGACAAAAAATGCATATGGCCCGGCATATGTTACGAATGCACAAAGAAATCGATTATTCAACTGTGAAAACTGAAACGAATATAAAGGCTGAACCCACGGGAAATAATCAGGTTAGATCTCAGGAATTACTAGCCGAAAGCTCTGAGGCATGTGCTTCGAAGGACTGAAACACAATAACTTCTTCTTAGGTTTGATTATCCTTTGCTATGCGTTAGTTGTTTATTGCTAAAAGTTGTTCCGAATTTTTAGAATATGTGATAGTTATTTTATAGTTCACTAACTACAAAATTTTGTGTACGTTGTCTGTCAGAAATATTTTAGCTTTACTTAGTTTTGCTTATGTTTTTCTCGTAAACAACTCAATTTTTGTAATTTATCGGAAGCATTTAGGAAAACGTTTTTCTTCCGAAGTTTGTTAACTATTTACTTGTGCGATATGCAAAATATTTTCTGTAAGTAATTTTAAGCATTCAAAGGCAGCAATTTATAGCCAATCGCAGCAGACTAGGTTTACTATTTCTGGCAATATTTTATAAAACTGCCCCACATAAGTGCCTCAAGGTTTGGAGTTCCTTCAAGTAAGAAACAGTCACCTTTTTTTTTATAATGTTTCGTTTTAATTTTATAGTTCCTTTTATTTCTTCCTGTTGTTCATATGTATGTATAAATTAAATTCATATTTATTACCTCAACTCACTTTAACGACTGAGTGATATGCAATAAGAAGGAAGTAATAGATTGTTCAGAAAATAGGTAGCTGCTAGAGCTTTCAAGCAAGCTGCTTTGAATTTTTTATCGTTTAAAAAACTGTTGTTTCCAAAATATTATTTACCAGTACGATTAATGGAAATGTCATGATTTGTTATTACAGTTTCGCATTTGTTATACAAACCAATTGAAGAAAATAGATATAGATGGCAAGATAGCTTGTCCCTACGTTTGATATGTATTTTGCTTCTGATGATGTGTAAATGTTAACAAAAAGTAATGACATTAGGCGAAGATATATTATTTGTAGTGATAAACAACATAAATATTCCAATCCAACTCAACTAACAATACTCAAATTCAATATTGTGATCTTACAGCGTACGAAATTATTAAAACTTCCGTTTTGTACATTTCCAGAAACATGGAATTCTGCTTCCTGTACTGATTCATACAATCATACCGCAAATCGTTCTACAAATTAATTTTTGTTCACCTTTTTTTTTGTGTTTTTCTAGCTTTATCTAGCATGTTATTTATTCCAATTCTCTATAATTTAATTATTGTGTATTATGTGTACGTATTATTGTAAGTAATGGTAAGGTTATTATTGTAAGTATTTTTAAATGAATTTACAATATTTGAATTACCTTATTTTTACCATTTACCAACATGAAGTTGTATTTATCAAGTAGTATAAAATTGAAAAGATTTTTTTTTATAAACTATTTATATCGTTTGATACATTTATTTGCTTAAATGCAAAATCTATTAAACAAAACTTTCTGAGAGAGGCACAACCAGTCACTAAAATTAGTGTTCTGGTGGGTGAATACAACCTATCGTTATCTGTTTTTAGATTTATATTGCGTAGGTAAAGAATCAAAAACGGAAGATACTGATCAGAGTCATAGGCCTCAGCTCTCGTATCAAATTATATCAACCTAGTCAAGTTAAAAACCAGTTGTTGCGGCGCAATGCTTGTCCATATCGTTAGGCACGGAACGGTCTTGTGAAAAATGCCACAAACAGAGACTGTGGCCCTATGTATTAGCTACCATCGCTTTCAAAGCATATTTACTATTACTATAATATTGTTGCCGCTAGTTCTCAGATACCAACACTGAATTCTTCAATGGACACGAAAGCCATCTTGAGCGCTGCGGGATTTTACTTCTAGAACTAAAAAATATTTTCCTTGTGGCTTGAAATATTTGCGAGCAACATCATACATATAGTTATTATGCTATACCTTTTTTTTTACACTCACAATACCCCCCCCCCCGGAATTGGTTTCGTATTACTTCAGGGAGGTGTGGGCGTTCCTTATTTGCTAGGTGATCTTTGAACATAACATTTGTTAGCCATTTACACAGTGATGTGGATGTTTCAACGCTATTTGAGTAATAAACCTAAAATTTGTAATGTACATTATGAAAATTCACGAAATTGGGCATTGGGTAGACTCTATTTAAAAAATATATTATAAACTTCATACGTGAAGGTCGGCTTTTTTAATATGTAGATTATTAGTATTATGCTGAACAGTTTATCACGAAGCTTTAGGGATTCTCCTGACAAATATAGAATCGAATATCGATAACTTGGTAGCACCACATCAGGCTCGTCCTTCTGATAAGGATTATTTTTAATATAACTGATTGTTATTGACTACTATGTTTATGGGAAATTTATGCTTATGTTTTGTTTATTTTATTAAACGGTTTCATAATTTCAGTTCCAAGGTGATTTATTTTTTACTAGGTTTTAGAAATTATAATATTACACACACAGTTATATACAATGCAGTCGTAAAATGTCCTCCTCCCCCCACTAACTTTTGAATGACATGATATTACTTCACAAAATTTTGTGTACTTTAATGGGAGGTTAAATACTACTTTTAGCCCATATTTGAATTTTATAGCTTTCAAAATGGCGGCTAGGCGCTATTTTGAAATATTTTTTTAAATAGCAATGGGGGTTGAGTAACACCTCATTTGATAGATCTCTTTGAGTAGAGTATAATTCTAAATTTTGGGAAAATTTTATAGATTCAGAAACAAATGACAGACTTCCAAATTATTTGTTTTTAATATTTAGCAAAACGCTAAAAAAATGTAGAAAGTGAAGCAACAGAAGTAAAACAATTGAAATAAGTAGTCTTTCTGTTCTGTCACTTTAATTCAGTTATTGTGTTTCCTCAAGGATCAGACGCAGAATTAAAATACCTTTCAAATGAGGTTTCACTCGACCCCATTGCCATTTAAAAAATAGTTCAAGATGGCGCCTAGGCGCCATTTTGAAAGTTATAACATTCAAATATCGTATTTAGCCTCCCACTACAGCAACCAAAATTTAGTGAAGAATTATCAATTAGTTCAAAAGTTAGTGGGGGGGGGGGGGGGGGA
>JABXWE010064710.1:0-10696 GCA_014611495.1 Limonius californicus
AGGGTGCTTATTTGCTACATAAAATTAAGTTACAACGAAGACGTGGAAAAAAATCGTCATATTTTGCGCCGGTTAATTATGTGTATTAAATTTTGCGGCGCCTTTGAACTGGCGTTGCGAGGTCACGATGAGACATTAACGTCAGAAAATCCAAGAATTTATGTAGGGTTAATCAACTTTGCTGTCGAATTAGACGCTGTGCTTGCAATACATATGAAAGGTTCACAAGTGTTTAAAGGCGTCTCAAAAACTATTCAGAACGAATTGCTAGATGCAATGTTGCAAATTTACAAGCAGGAAATATTAAAAGAAATTAAATCTGCAAATTTCATTGCTTTGGAGGCCGATGAAACTACTCATAGACGTCTTTTCCAGCATGAAAAATAGGAGAATGGATTTTATGTACAAAAAATAGGTAAGTTTTTTCTTGTGCCCACCCTCTTTCTTAACTCACGAGCCGCCACTGTGTGAAATGTATATTTTATGAGGCAATAAATATGTACTTTGAAAATTCAAGTTAAGTATGGTTACGCACCAACGCGGTAGAGTTTCTCTGTTGTGCATAGCACAAACTAACCTAGCCTTGCTTTACACCGCATCGACACTGCGCAAGCGGTACAAAGGAGGATCACGACAAAATAAAGTATTTATATTAGAACACTAGGTAAAATTATAGAAGCCCATATCAATTATTCAGATAAATTGGAAAACTCCTAGCTGTCTAGAATAGAAATTAAATGAAGAGCATTCAGTACTCAAAGACTTTACGCAACGTGTTTACTATAAATAAACAAACTTTTGCAAGCGTTATCTAGAATCTGTAATAATTACCGATTCGTCGTAATTATTACTACAATTAAAATAACTAAATGTGGCTGTTTGTAAATGTTGTCCCTAAGAAATATTAATGTTTTCCTTGTCTTATTCATAAGACTAATATGTAGTCCATAGCTAATTATGTTGAACAGGAAATAGCTTTTCCACAATCTTCTATGGACGGATTAATATTTATCATTAACTTACAAACTAATTGACACAGATCGAAAGGTGGCTATTCAAATATATCCAACGAGGTAGTACAACATATTAAGTTAATGAAAAGCAATTTTATGGTAGAAGAAAAAATAAATTAATAATAAACGTGATACTTACTGCTAGCTGTTTAACTGCCCATCTCGCTCAACAAAATTAACACAATCTAATGCACTTTATATACAAAAACGACCGCATACCCAACACAATAATTATTCTGAAAGTATATATTTATCAAAATCATAACACGGTATATTGAAAATAAAGTTTCATTAAATGTACGGTTTGCGGTTGATTAACAATTCGCTTCTACAGAAACAGTTATGTGCCTTAACAGAAGATAAATTTAATCAACAGTCATTGACAACTGAGAACAGAATTTAATTTCTCCTAGCAGCAGCTGATCATTTAAGATACAAGTAATAATTTCAACAGAATTGATAATCACTGTAATTACGTAGTACTTTTAAAAATACGAAAATAAAATGCTTTGTAATTGACGATAAGCCCAAGTAAACGCATTTCTTCTTGTAATTTAATATACTTAATATCCTAAAAAAGTAACTGCTGCAAATTGTCTATTACACTTTGTATTTGCCAGCAATAGCGTCAATGTATGTCTTTAATTCTAACACATGGAAATACAAAGGTGTAGTGCAAATGGTTTGTTGACTAAAGCCTGAATATTGTTAAATGACTGTTGTGGGCGAAAACTGATTCAAGAACAAGAACTGTATGTCTTTCTAGCACCATAAACAAGCACTGAAATGATCATGCAATTTTCCAACAAAGGCTCGTCTGCTTAACTCAGCCCGTCTGCCACGTAAAAACACATAATAAATAACATTACTCGTTTAAACAATGATCAAATTTAGCTAAAACCAGCTATCGCGTGTTTGAATTAATTGGGTAAACTATGTTACTGCATCTTTTTCTAATTCGTGCCAAATGCAATTCAACTGTTAAGTGGGATGATAATGATTCTTAGGGTTGGTAGCTGTATAAATCATCTACAAAAGTCTTAAGAGTGAGGTTATTGTCTTATAGAGTATTTACGCGGATTCCGGCGTTAGGTAAAGTAATATTTTACCTAATTGGGCAGTAATAATTCCCAGTGTGACTTCCACTGCGACATAATCCATTAGCAATTGGTGTTAGTATGACTGAATTCCTCGCTAAATAGAGACTGTTACCATTTATTTTCAAAACTGTCCAAGTTTCTAATTATTTACAGTTTTTCTTATCAGTTTGAATAATCGAGTAAAACGAATAAATTAATAATAGAGCAAATTCTACCCTTACCTTATGTATTCCTTGCCATACCAAATTTCAAACAGTGATACATATTTTACGTACATATAAGACTATAAGAGTGTCCTACTATTATATTTCTTCAGTTGTGGAAGTAGGTAGAGAATTACCATACTTTAAAAAATTGACGATTTTTATTGTTGAGCGCTAAATGCAGTTGCAATACAAAGTTTTGAAGGATAGCTCAGAAGAACTTGTTTCATACTGACCGTTTTTGAAAACGAATACAACCTGAAACAGTTAAGAAGGCATACTAGGTATCTACAAGAAACGAAGCTAGACGAATTTTAAATTTAGTTTAAATATTTTAAAAATGATTAATTAAATTAAACACAATTTACCCAAGTTGGCATTGGGGTATTTAATATTTGAAAATAATTAATATATAATAATAAAAATAAATAATAAAAATTATAAATAAACAAATTGCGTACGATGTGGCTTAACGCAGACGATGTCATCTCTTTCGAAATTTGATATTTTTATAATTTTCTACTTTATTCTCAAAAGGGATACATGGGTCTCAAGTCAACGTTTAATTAATGAATACTATCTACATGCTTAAACGTAAGCACATGTTTTCATGTTTACAAAATCCCAAAAACAATACATCACTTTGAAGTTAAACTTCGATATTTCAGTAACTATGAAATACAACTACTACTGTTCGAATCGGATATGTATTTATATTTCAGCGAATTTTAAGAAGACGGGACTAAACAACAATGTGAAAAAACGTGGTCTTCAATAATATAACTACATGCTCAGGAATTTAAATGAGGATTATATACAAGGTTGTTTTAAAATTATTAGTCCAAGGGGCTATTTCACCAGGATTCTGTCAAATAGTTATTTGTATAAAGTATTCTAAATAAATACATGTGTGTAGCTACTTTTAAGTCAAAAAACAGAATATCGTGCTCATAGTTATGAAAAATATTATTAGTTTTCAACCGTATCTAAGACAACCACTGAATTTAAATACGATCGGGAAATCTTCAGAATGGACGTCCAAAAAGTGCAACTACATCAGAAATCACTACAGAAATGCATGATATGGTTTAAGAAGATCAACTAACCACATGATACCGCGTTTGCTATAAATATAGTTTTTTGTAACACAGATTAATACTGCAGCTAAACGTAGCCGAAACAAAACAACAATCAAAACAATAGAAGCATAGCGATCGTCCGCCACCAAAGAAGGCAATGTCAGTGAGTTTGACATCGACTTTGTTAGATGCTAAATAAGTAATATCCATAATTTACTTTCCAAAGGCCTCGATAACGGAAAAGTTCTAAGCTAACCTTTCGAGTCAATTGGAAAAACATTTAATGAAAATGGCTAAGTTTAGCAAAGAAGAACTTATTTTTCATGAAAATAATGCAGACGGCCATAAAAGTGTGGGTTCCATCGCAAAACTCAATAAAATGAAATTTGATTTGCAACTAATATCCACGTTATTCACCTGATTTAGTTCCATCTTCTTCTTCCTCTTCTTAGAGAACTATCCGAAAGACGTGGGGTTAGCGTCCAGTTACATACTATTTAGACCAAGGTATTGTAAACAGGTCCTGTATCACTAGTCCGCTCCAATTTCGCAGGTCACGCAACCATTACATTGATCTTCGTTCCAATCGGCGTCTTTACTCCATTCTTCCCAGGCGGAATTTTCTCCGTATCACAACTTGACGAAATATTCTACTGTTCGTTTTAATGTGTAATATATCTCTGGCAATTTTTATTTAATCTTCTGAGCGCGTCATCGTTTGTAGTCCTGTCAGTCCAAGGGATACGAAAAATTCAGCGATAAATCCACATTTCAAAGACCTCCACTTTGTTAATCATATTTAGTTCCATTTGGCTTCCATCTACGCTTTTCTTCTCATGAAACACCTATACAGACATATTTAGAATTTCTGTGGTATGCTTATGTTAAACGGAGGAATAAGAAAATTCTGCATGAGGTTCCTTAAAACAATTTTGTACTAATTACTTCCATATTCCATTAATATTGGCTCCTTTGTGGGAGAAATATTCCATTATAAATACTGCCTTTTACAACGTGTATACCACTTAACGACTATAAAAGCAACCTGGTTGTAAAAAACCTCAATCTGTATTACTTCTATAAGTTAAAGGAGTTATATAAGTAATACAGTGTATGGTATAATTGCGTAGAAAAATTACAAATAACACTGAAATCATACAAAAAAATCACTACATGAGAATACGACGGTTGACGGTTATTCGTCAACTGATAGAGGAATCCACTATACTAACAATCTACGTGCATTGTATATACATACGTTTCACAATCACAACTGTTTGTCCAGTACTGGACGTAGGCCTTCCCCATTTACTGCTCTCTACTTTGTGCTGCTATCATCTATTTGACTCATGCGATTCTTTTTAGATCGTACCTTCAATACGTTTTTGATCGGCCAGTACGTCTTCTTCCTACGCTTATCTTATCACAATTCACCCGCAGCGCACTAGACCTTTCGTTTCTAACAACCATGAGTTCCAAGCAAGTTCTGTTTATAGCTTTCGTGGTATCTACTCAAACGAAGGGACTTCAGTGATTGCCGCCTTAATTTCAATAGAATTCAATTTTTTCGTTAACGCTTAAAAACGGTAAAAGTATATCTAAACAGTACAAATAAAAGACTTTCTGTGTTTCTATCTTTATGTGAGAACACAGTACAAATATTCTAATATTTATTAAAACAAAAATATGGATACAGATTTAAAAACTGACCATCTTTCATTCCGAACATTTCAGTTAAAAAAAATTATGCCTAAAATACGCAATTTATGCTCCAATAACAACAAATAAAACAAATATGTTACCATTCATAAAACGACAGCTATTTTGAAGTTGCGCTCATGTGTTAATTTGAATTTCAATTTTCTAGCAAAACACAAACAAATCGTTTGTAAGCGCTTTTGTATAAAACTGTGCCTAGCATGTAGGATTAATTACAACTCCGTTAGTTTAAAGCACCCACTAAATTGAATACTTTCTGAATAGTTATGTGGTAAGTGTACAGTAAGAAAATAGTACATGCAATATTCTTTAGAGTAAATGTTATTTCTCAGAGAGAACCAGCGCGTACTTTAAATTGTAGTTGTAAAATAGGAAACCGTTATAAACGTATTTTTGCGGCGAGGTTTGTTATGCCATTAATTTACTCTTAGTCACATTGGAAATAGTAGGTGGAGTATTAACTAAGTACTCGTAATTTCTCATAGATAAATATTAAAATCAAATTGTAACAACTTGTCTTGGGAAAACAATTTTACCATGCAAAGTTGTCTTTTATTGTTCCAGTTATTCCACAACCAATATATCCAGTTCGCATGGTTTACTGTCATAGATATTGTAAAGCATACCTTAAAATAACAATCTTTACCTATTTGAAAATGAAAATTTTCTTTCGATAATTTTTTACTGTTTTAGTAACACCTACATAATCGATATTGGTTCCATGCACGTAAATTAAATTAATCATGAAACTAATCATTAACATAATGGCGTATTCTTCTCTTTTCATTTGTAAAGGTTAATGTGATTACGATAAGAAATTATTGCATATGCAGTTAATACACCAGTTTATATTAGTCAGTACAAAAGATTTCAAAGGAAAACGTTAAGGGTTTGTTTTTTCTTGTATTTTTAGAAATTTTCGAAATATAACGATTATATTAAACCCGTTCAATCCAAAATTTTGAACAAACTTACCATTATTGTAAAATAAAGGCAACACTCATTTAAATAAGTGTTCTTTACACAGTGTTCCGCTATCATGATGCAGGCATATGCAATTTACAGTGCTATATTTGTATCGGTTACGGCTAAATAGTAGAATCTGATTATTGTCGACTCTACCCGGATAATGTCAACATCAGCCGCACGCGTTCACTGGTATCCCATGCAACTCAATATTTTCCTATAATTCGAATGATATTCGAATAATGTTAACACTACCCAGTCGTTCGTGGAAATCACGTGGTGGTGAGTCTCCTAAGCCGAGTTATGTCCATTATTTGAAATACAGTGCACGCCGCTTAAGGGATCACACAGGGACTTCGAAAAAAATGTTAATTTTCCTTTCCGTTTCTTGGCACGTCCTTCCACCTTCTGGTATATCAACGAGCCATTTATACGTGCATCATATTCACGAATATTCGCGAACCAGAGTGTCAATGCGGACTCCACTTGATCGTCCTTCCCAGTGCGATTTCTGCTGGTGTTCAAACTGATCGTTTTCTTTGCAGCGTCTTCTATTTCAACACTTTTTTAAATTTTACTCAAAACTGGTAGAGGAATGTTTAATTGTGCTGTGGCATTCCGCTGGCTTATTATCGGCAACATATCATCTGTTCTAAACTGCTGTATGTTTCTTTTAAGCTAATATCACGTCTATCTTTTATGTCAGGGGTTAGAATAGAACTAAGTTAGCTGCTGCCAAACAGCCTGCAGGCAGTTAACTAACTAACGAGAGAGAGGTCCGGTACCTCTCGAGTTAGAAAAATACAAAGAAAACATGCATGCATGGTTATCGCTCGTGGGCGAAAACAATCCCAAGGAAAAATTAATAACATACACCGTAGTCGTGATTACTATAAATGATGTTTTTCCTGTTTGGTTGTGTACGTCCAGAATGTTTTTAGCAAAACTGATAAAGATACCCGAATGATAACATTATTCGTAATTCGTAATACCCATAAGCGGCGTACACTGTATTAGAAAAATTATTTTTGTATAGATTGTAGTAGGCAGATCCCCCATGTATAGGTACTACCAAACCTATTTTTCTTAAATCGTCGACTTTAAGGGTTCACCTAAAATATGATTATATAAATACATTTAAATATTTTTAATATAGCCCCTTAGTTCGTTAAAATTATTGCTGTAGTAACGTAAAATCGAAAATAAAACAAAGAAAGATCTAATTTGCATCTGATAGCAAAACAGAGTTGCGCCGGTACTGTCTTCCCTGATACCTTTCGATGCGGCATTTCGTATTTACACATTAGCTTCTGTTAAATGCCATCGATAGCTCACTCATTGGAGCGTTAGTTTCTTTACTTGAAATTAATTTTTAAAATAATTAAAGAACCCAATTCGTGGAGTATCACTATGATATGTAATAATGACATCGCGCAAAGAAGGGCTTAAATAGGCGTTTTCATAAAGGGCCAAAATCCTTTCAACGTACACCTTCTATGCTGCGACAAGGATTAAAAGCAAGGTCGAAGTCTGTTACATGACAAGACAAGAATACTTAATTGATATATGTTTGGGAATCCATAATCTTAGTCTTGATCATGTATATTAAGCCAAGCATTTATAAGAAAACTTTAATGTTCTGACGCCCCGTCATGTTGATACCAGATTTCATGTTTAATATCATATTCTAAGTAACGAGTATTCTAAAAAATCAAAATTGTACACCATTCAAACATTGCCGTAATTAACACGATTTAATCAAGCGATCCATCAGGATATCAGTCACCATATTAACATTAGATCGCTGTTGGAAATGAGAGCTTCTTCTAAAAACTATTTTTTAATGATGCCAAATAAAGTATCTGTTACTGATATTTTATTAATCCCATAACTGAAATTAAACACAGTTAATTTGTCTAATTTTTACTCATTAATTCCAATATTGCTTGTAAATAACATAGTCAAAATATATTAGCAAACTTTATTTGCTAAAAACTGTTTAATTTTGTTTTTTCTAAATGATGAAATAAACAGAACTTCTCACACTTTTAGCACAACTCTAAATTGCTACCCTAATTGATTCTTGATATAGTCCAAGTTATTTTCAGACCCTGTGTACCTACAGCTATTAGTTGAATACAATTTTCTTCTAGGAAACAGCTGCGGCGTGAGATACACCATGTATTTATTAGGTAACAAACATGTAGGATCATCTTGGACAGCTGCTTAAATCGCATATAGACGCAATAATAACAAGGTAGATTGCAAAAAACTTCTTATGTCGTGACAGATTCCGAATAAACCCAGAACTCATATACCGCTTATTCTACACGCAAGACGTTAAAGCCTAACAACGGTGAGTACAGATCGAGCGACTACGATATTCGTAGATTATATAATACAGCATTTTGTTAATGTATATTGCATATGACCTATCGCTTTTAAGTACGAATGTACCGAGACAGATATTTCCACGGTAGCGCGTTTGCCTTTTTGTAGGAAGGTCTAGGATTCGCTTCTCGGGCTCTGTCCAGATTTTTCGTTTTTCTGGGCCATAGAGATAAATACTGGAACATTATTAACCACGAAACTCCCATTTTCCTAGTTTTTCCTATCCCTATTTATCTGTTACTGGCTGAAAGGCTCCGATACAGAACCCGACTGACCCTTATAGCAGCAAACCACTTTATGAGGAATTAGCAAACAATACTTTTGCAAATTTTTCCCTAATATGCATGTACAGATATATTTCCACGGTTAAGTTCAAATATGGTGCGGCACCAAATAATAGCGTTTTGATTTCCCCAACATTTCAAGACGATTCCTGGCACGTTACTGGGAGTTTCAGATACCAAATGGTAGAAAAAGAAAAAGAAATTTGTCCAGGGTTTAGCAGTTATAAAAACAAGTCTTCTTTAAATCTAGGAATTGCACCTTGAGCCGAACCAACATCTTTCCTTTAGAGCTGCAAATATAATCCGTAACATATCTACAGCTAAATACATTTTTCTGTGTTAGGTATCCTAAGCTATATATAAAACCGGTCTAGGACATTTAGGCGCGGCCGATAGGGCGCGGCCGTTAGGGCGCCGCCGTTACGGCGCCAGCCATAAGGGCGCGAAGACACCAGGGCGCGGGCCGTTAGGGCGCCGAGACATTAGGGCGTGTGGACATTAGGGCACGGACCGTTAGGGCGCGGGACACTAGGGCGCCAGACTCGATGTTATAACTTGTTACTCATCATTTTAATTTTAAATAATAATAATTTATTTATATTATTTATATATTTAATATTAATTTATCGGCTGCGTGTCAATAAATTCTTTTAATTGGACTAATTATACGATGTACAACCATACAGGACAATACCTGATAAAGTAATAATATTTGTATTTACATTTATAAAACACATTTAAAACAAATTGCCATGTCATATCAAAAATCCAAATTTTTATCTTCTTATGAAACAAATTTTCTAATAGGGATCTAGTTTTTAATACACGAGAAAGTTTGTTAAATAATTCTGCACCAATGTAGTGGGTATACCTTTGGGCGATTGTTTTTATCATTCTTGGTACTATAACATTCAAATTAGATGTCCTTCTAATGTACGAAAAAAGAAAAGAATGTCGGTGTTTAATATAAAAACTACAATATTGTTTACATATGCTAAAATTGTTTTCAGACTGAACAACTCTGCAGGAGAAGAAAATTCTGATTAATTAATATAGGTAACTTGAAATAGATAATTATTAACAGTTATTATGAACTCATCAAAGATAGATAAAATCTGTAAATAATAGGAAAAACAAATTATTTTAAAAACAAGAAGTGCAGAAAAGAATTGCTGCCTTTTTTTTATGATGTTACTAATGCTTCTATCCGCATTTACTTATACAGTTTTAAAGACTGACTAACACCGTAGACTAATAAATTAGTATACGCTAATACGTATTTAGCTGTTTAAAAATTATAATTAGGGAGTTAGTGATTCTGACAATTACATTTGTTAAAACTGTTTTCAGATCGGATAGCACTGCGGGGGAAGAACATTTTAATAAATCTACAATATAACGTTGAATAACCTATTTACCATTATTAAGATAACCTGTAAAGGTTTGAAAAATTAAACATAATTTTCTGCATTGTATACAAATCTGTACGCAAATATTTCATTTTTAAAACCACAGGAAACCCAATTATTTTAAAAACAAGAAGGAAAGAAAAGGAAGGTCGGTTCTTTTGGGTGATTTTACTAATCCTTCTATTTGAATTTTGTAACGTCATATACTTTTGAAGATACTGGATGATATATGGCTAGTTGCATATTCAAAAAAATCCAAGGGCCGGTTAGAAATTTTTCGTCACTCTTTATACGCCTTAATGACCAGAGCGCGGAAAAATATGCATTTGCATTTAATTTAGCTTACATGCAGGGCAATGATTTTCGACATGTATACGAATTAGGTCCCAGGAAATCCATTTTTGAAAGTTTTAATTCGCATATATTTCCATATTTCAAGAATGTAGTACACCTTTGCATATATGTGCATATTTAATTGTTTTAAGACACACATAATGCATATAATTAAAATTTTACTAAAATATAGTCAAAA
>JABXWE010064718.1:0-10225 GCA_014611495.1 Limonius californicus
ATATTATAATAACGTTATGTACACCGAAAACTTGTTAAATGGTCTGCAGATTACGAGACTAAATTTCTGATTTAGAGTTCACTAAAAAGGGGGAGTTTTGCGTAAGTTTGGAATTGTCCGAGCGTATATACCATTAAATTTTGGGTAATTAAGCTAGTTATTACGTATACGAGGCCTTGTGATACGGTGAATTCTAGTCGGAAATTTGGTGGTAATGATTTTGGTTTTTTTTAAGTGAATAAACACTTCCTAATTTATTCGATCTTCGCATTATTGGTTTCCCTAGGAAGTGACGTACTGTGGTCCGTTCTTTCTTTTTTATGTATATTCATATATATGTTTATGTACATATATGCAATTTAGGGTTGTGATTTCGATTTTTTTTATGTGTTATTCATTCGTGACAACTTGTATTGTCAAGATTCTTATATAATCTTGTCTGTATTGAATAATTAATTTTCTCGAGTATTATATTTTGGAATTCTGTAGATTACTCTTGTGTTTTATTGGGTCTTGTAAAATAAGTTTAGTATTATCCAGCAAGGTAAGTCCGTTCTCCAGGAAGGTTCCTGTTTACCAGAATCATCTTCGGGGAATAAGGGTTTTTTTAAACAGGTGGCGCCAGCTGGTCGACCCTTGTCCTTGATACGTTGACCTTGCTTATAAATTGGTTGTTTTGTAGATTGTTTATGTTAATTAAACTTTAGCGTCGCCGTCGGTCAACTAGGCGTCACAAATTATTATTATATTATTACTTTTGTGTGATTCACATAAATGCTGGAGATTGCCAATAACTATTAATTATTTCATTTATATGAGGATTATTTATTATCGTACTCATGGATAGTGGATTTGCTTTAATTTTTTATGTGATGGGCGTCGGATATGAATTTAATAAACTTACATACTGTTTTGACGTGATAGTAAAAGGCATATAAAGCTTCCACTTTCATTTAAAAATAAAAATTTTATTATTACAAAACATTTTTAGGTATAAACATTTTGCATGTAAAAATGCTACTAGGATTTGTATTGAAAATTTTAAGTGATGGGCGTCGGATATGTATTTAATAAACTTAAATGCTGTTTTGACGTGATAGTGAAAGGCCTACAAAACTTCCATTTTAGTTTAAAAATGGAAATTTTATTGTTAAAAAAACATTTTTGGGTGTGAGCATTTTGCAGGTGAAATGTTGCTAGGCGTCGGATATGTATTTACTAAACCTAAATAATTTTTGGCGTTATAATAAAAGGCCTACAGAGCTTCCATTTCAGCAAAAAAAATTTAATTAAATTGTCTGAGAAGCATTTTAGGTATAAACATCATGCACGTCACAGGTGTTCCTAGGATGTGTATTGGATTTCTTATGTGATGGGAGTCGGATATATATTTAACAAACGTAAATGTTTCTGTGGAGCGATGGTAAAGGGCCCACAAAGCTTTCATTTTAGTTTAGAAATAAAAATATTATTGGTACAAGAATTTTTGGCTATAAACATTTTGCATGTAAAAAAGTTGCTGGGATTTGTATTAAATCTTATGTGATGGGAGTCGGAGATGTGTTTAATGTATTAAACGGCTCACTACATCAAGAGGTAAATACTGAGCACATATTTTAAGAAGACCGGCCAACCATCCTCTACAGCAGGCTTGTGCCATGCAAGCGGAAGAAGGGAAGATCGGAGGACCGTGCTACACGTGGAAGGCATTATTGGAGAGGGATATATGAGGAAGAAGAATGGAGAGTCGACATTAAAATTAAGTGGAAATAGTACGATTTGGGGTTAATATCAAGTTATTAGTTATTAGGAAACTAAGATAGGTGGAATCTGTAACCTTAGAACAATAGATAGATAAGAGATACGAACAATGTGAAACTTTGATACCAAAGTTTATTAGGGTCAAATGTATAATTGCATAACGGACAGGTTAAATAAGTTTGGTAGTAAATATTAAGTAGGTTATTACTTATTAGGAAACCAAGAGATGTGGAAGCAGTAACCTTAGAGCAATAGATAGATGTGAAATAAGAACAATGGTAAACTTTGATACCAAAGTTATTAGGCTCAAATGCATAATCGCATAACGGTCTCGGCTACGTACTCAAAAACCCCATTGTTGCGTAGCTTACTAACTACCTGGTGTTACAGCAGCGGTATCTGGCGTATCCAGGATTGACCCTCGAGTCAGCTCCATGTCAGATGATGATGATGAGGTTTTTTTATTTATTTGATCAAATGTTTTGATGCAAGTTTCGTTAACTGTACTTATTTCTCACATTATACATCTAAATTGAAAGAAAGAAGTGCAATTTACTACTAACACACGTGATTGAAATAAATAAATGTTGAAATGTTTTCCAGCTATTTGGAGTACATTTGACATTGACAGCCTTTTTGTTCCACTGCTGGGCATCGGCCTCTTCTCTGCCACGTGTTTCTCCTCAGCGCTAAGGTAGAAACACGGGGGACCTACAGTTTAACGTCGAATCTAAACGACAGAAATTATCAGTACAAATCAACAATATTGCAGACTATGTTACGGGCCAAACGAGCTTTTTCATCGATCCTCAACAGGAAAGGTGGAAAAGGCCTTTGGCTTAGCTCAGAGGAGTAGGGGTGGTTCACGAGAAATGCTTACAGGAGGGAAAATTGTACCTAGTTGTGTAAAGAGTAAGTCAAAATTGAGCGCCACCTTCCGAATCACAGCTGATTGCAGGTTGTCGTGGAAGGCCGAGAAGCCTGCAGCTTACGGGAATCGGACTCACCTTTATTGTGCCTCCTCCTGTATATAAAGCTTACAAAGTTCATGCACACAATAAAATAAAAGATATGGTGAATTTTAAGACAAATATAATTCTACTGCTGTTTGAAATTAGTAGCACACATAGTAAAAGAAAAAAAATAACAAAACAGTAATAATTGTAATTGAACACAGAGGGAAGGTTGAACGTTCAAATAGGATAGGCTCACCACCAACGGCTTGTGAAATTCGCAGGCACGCCCTTCAAGACTGGATCACGAGGGAGACGCAACCATATGGCCAGGATTTTCTTTAACGAAGAAAAGAAGGACGGGAACTTCAAGTGCCAAAAAACTCCGCCGCTGCACAGGATAGTCACTTGCAACGGCTCAAAGGAGACTGTCACGAGGTTGAAAGCTTCTATTCCAACGTAAGTCGAGAGCACAAATTCACTGAATTGCCTTTACAAAAAGCCGACACTCTGCTAATATATTTAATCCGACACAAGTCGAAGATTCTTCCACTTCCAGAGGCTAGCGTCCACTGACTTCCCCCAGCCGCAAAAATTCCCACCCAATGAAATTGTTCTAGAACAATCTTCTTACACGTGTGTCTTTCAGCGCACCTGCAAGCGAAGAGTTCCAAGAACTGCCTTTTGTCGGCAAATCCAGACTTACACAAGTACGTCAAACGGAACAAATGAGAACTACGTTAAGCGGCAAAACTCAAACAAACATAACAACTATAGCTTCCCAGTATTTTGTGTTGAATTTACTTGAACAAATCTGGAAAGATGAATGGAAGTCTTGATAAAAATAACAAAAACCAAATAAGCTGATAAATATTTATTATAATTAGCAATTACCATACACATCAATAGAACGATCTAGACTAAACAGAAATACCGATACCACACTGAGGTTCCTTGCAAAATAACTAAACACAACATCTTCTACCGGTTTATTACATTGTATTGATATATATGTTAATTAACAATTATTAAAAATAAAGGGTACAACCTCTATACTTTGCATTAAATAAATGCCCTTTTCCTGAATACAATATAGGGCACCATATTTACACTAATCACATATATGTTAAGTATGTATGTAATACAAACATTTAATTCTCTACACTTAGCTAAACGGAGCATTTGTAATATTCAATCGTCAAAGGATATAATTGTCAAAATATGCCGACTAAGAGAAACATTTAAATACTCATATTTCGGCGCATATAATGACATAACCGGCGTCTTAGAAAGAACATTTTGACTAAATACCTACTAATTTTAATTTTAAAAATGCAGCCTGCTAATAATTCTTCGAAGATTACAAGAGGAACATTCGCAGCGATATTATTCGTGCTAAACGGCGAGCCTTCTCAAAACGTCCGGCACTTCGCAGTTTAAATTTTCGTAACATATACTGGTACTTTCTCGAAAAAACCACTAATTCTATGCAAAGTATAGCTTGTAAGACATTCACTGAATATCGTGCAAACCTTCACAGATAGCGGGCCACTTATTTCATCAAACCATCTTCTGTATGAAATCAACTACCAACATTAGTTCAACTTTACTACACGTCAACCTTTAAATTAAACTCTGCTACTTAGCTTTTCTACTTCCTAAAATATAAATAATTATTTAATGAAAATTTTAAAGCTACGACAGCAATAGTTAGACTGTGAACTGATATTTTTGAAAATATCACAAATAAGGTGTAAAATGTACAGAAATCATTTCGATATTTAAAATTATACAGGGTGATTCAGGCATAAATCGCAAGAGCAATACCCTGGTTCTTAAGAGGTAAACCTTTTCTTAAAATGGATATTTTTGCAATTATTCTGGTAAGTCTTCAATAATCCACTTTGCAATTTTATACGTAAACGCAACAAGCAGCCTGGAAATGACCACGTACTACTCATTGTGGCCGTGTCGTCGTGGCCAATTCGCAGCGAAACCCGGCCCATCACAGTCCGACTCGCCGCGAAATATCGTAATTCTACAAACTCGTGCTTAAATAATCTAAAATGTAATTTTTTAGAACTGGTTGGGTATAAAAGATGAATTTGGATTTACCAAGAAATTTTGCAATTTGTACTTTGTTAATTAACATCAATCCGCTTTACCTGCCTTAAATTAATAGAAATTGTTATTCTCCATTAGTTCTACCCCTATATGTGGATGCCAGGATTTTACTTATATTCAGGGACTATCAAAATAAACACATTATAAATTGTTTAAGAGGTATAGCTCATAATTACGAAATGATTTAGTAGCCACTAATATATTTCCCACTAACTATTATAAATGCACAGCATAATAAATAAATAAATATATAAGTTTTCTATCAAAGCTTTGGTTTTATATCGTTGCTCAAATTGCAATCTTTCATGACGAGTTGGGCCATGACGAGATGGACCGTGGCGAGCCGGCAATGTCCCTCTCCCCTCTAGAAAACAATTGCGCATCTACTGGGACATAGTTTGCGAAAGCTTATATACCATAACTTCAATTTCATTTTAGATAAAAATGAGAGTCTAAATTGCTTCAATGAGCATAAGTGTCAGATATTTAGGCAGTAATTTTAAAACTTTGTTAAGTAACATAAAATTGAATTGATAAGTAAATATTACAATGCTAATATTTATAAAAATTTCATCATTATATAATAATAAGAAGATAGAGCACTCGTAGATAGAAGATATAATAACCACTTTTCTATTTCTTTTCTCATTTCCTCGTCCTTTTCCCCCTTTCTCCTTCTCTTTCTTCTCCTCTCCACCCTTGCCTCTCTTCTCTCCTTCCCCTTCCACCCTATTTTAGTCCTTTTCTCGGCTTTCCTTCCATCCTTCGCCCCTTTCATTGTAGGTTTCTGGGAAGTGGTACAATACCCGCCCCCCTTCTCTAATCCGTATCCCGCATAACTGATTAAATAAAATGGAATTAGCTAGTAAATATTACATTGTTAATATATTCAAAATTTTCAATTATTATATAAAAATTACTTTCCTATTTCTTTTCTCATTTTTGTTTGTCCTTTTCCCCCTTTCTCTTTATTTTCTTCCCTTCCTAGCCCGTCCGCCCTTTCTCCTTCTCTCCTTTTCCCTTCAATCTCGTTTTAAGTTCCTTTCTCGGCTTTCTTCCCATCCTTCGCCCCCTTCACTCTAGGTTTGTGGGGAGTGGTACAAAGGTTACATTGTTACTACTGTCAAAAATGTCAATTATTATATAAAAACCACTTTCCTATTTCTTTTCTCCTTCTCTTTCTTCTCCCCTCTTCCTAGTCTCCTCCATCGTTTCTTCTTCTCCTTTCCTTTCCCCTTCCTCCCCATTTTTCGTCCCTTTCCCAGCTTTCCTATCATCGTTCGCCCCCTTTACTCTAGATTTCTGAGGAGTGGAACAAAGAGTTCCTCCCCCTTCGCCCTACATTCGCGTGTCACACGCAACTGGTTAAATAAAATGGAATTTACTAGTAAATATTACATTGTTTATTCAAAATCTTCAATTATTATATAAAAATTACTTTCCTATTTCTTTTCTCATTTTTTTGTCATTTTCCCCCTTTCTCTTTATTTTCCTCCCTTCCTAGCCCCTCCGCCCTTTCTCCTTCTCTTTCTTCCCCCCCACCACCCTTTCCTCTCTACTCTCCTTTCCTTTCACCCCATGTTTCGTCCGGCTTTCTCGGTTTTCCTCCGATCCTTCGCCCCTTTCATTCTAGGTTTCTGGGAAGTGGTACAATACCCCCCCCCCGTCGCCATTCCGTATCGCGCGTAACTGATTAAATAAAATGGAATTTACTAGTAAATATTACATTGGTAATATATTCAAAAACTTCAAATATTATATAAAAATTGCTTTCCTATTTCTTTTCTAATTTTTGTTTGTCCTTTTCCCCCTTTCTCTTTATTTGCTTCCCTTCCTAGCCCGTCCGCCCTTTCTCCTTCTCTCCTTTTCCCTTCAATCTCGTTTTAAGTTCCTTTCTCGGCTTTCTTCCCATCCTTCGCCCCCTTCATTCTAGGTTTGTGGGGAGTGGTACAAAGGTTACAACAAGGTTAATATTTTCAAAAATTTCAATTACTACATAAAAACCACTTTCCTATTTCTTTTCTCCTTCTCTTTCTTCTCCCCTCTTCCTACTCTCCTCCATCGTTTCTTCTTCTCCTTTCCTTTACCCTTCCTCCCCATTTTTCGTCCCTTTCCCAGCTTTCCTATCATCGTTCGCCCCCTTTACTCTAGATTTCTAGGGAGTGGAACAAGGAGTCCCCCCTTCGCCCTACATTCGCGTGTCGCACGCAACTGGTAAAATTGAATGAACAAGTAAATATTCTATTAATATTTTCATAAAGTTCAATTATTATATAACAACCACTTTCCTATTTCTTTTTTTATTTCTTATGAATGATGCAAGGGAAATAAGAGAAAGTGCGGTTAGCGTCGCCGCGGTGGCGTAAACACGTGGTAAAACATTTACCTCTCTGCCTTCTGTGATAAATTGATAAATACTAAAAATTGCTGTATAAACTTTTCTCTTCTCCCCCCTTCCTAGCCCCCCTCCTCCCTTTATTCTACTCTCCTTTTCCATTTCATCCCATTTTACGTTCCCTTCTCGGATTTCCTCCAATCCTTTGCCACTTCACTCTGGGTTTGTGGGGAAGGGTACAAAGGTTGCATTGTTAATATTTTTAAAAATTTCTGTTGTTATATAAAAACCACTTTCCTATTTCTTCTCCCCTCTTCCTAGCCCCCTCCGCCCTTTCTTCTTCTCTTTTCATTCCCCTTCCACCCCATTTTTCGTCCCTTCCCCAGCCTTTCTATCATCCTTCGCTTCCTTTTCTGGGGAGTGGTACAAAGAGTCCCTCCCTATGCCACCAGTCGCTTGTCGCGCGCAACTTGTTAAATAAAATTGAATTAAAGTAGGAAATATTCCATTAATGTTTTCAAAAATTTTAATTATTCTATAACAACCAATTTCCTATTTTTTTTCTTATTTCTTATGAATGATGCAAGGGAAATAAGAGAAAGTGCGGTTAGCGTCGGCGCGGGGGCGTAAACACGTGGTAAAACATTTACCTCTCTGCCGTCTGTGATTATTAATGAATACTAAAAATTGCTGAATAAACTTTCCCCTTTTCCCCTCTTCCTAGCCCCCTTCGCCTTTTCTTCTTCTCTCCTTTTCCCTTTTATCCCATTTTACGTTCCTTTCTCGGCTTTCCTCCCATCCTTTGCCCCCTTCACTCTAGGTTTGTGGGGAGTGGTACAAAGGTTACATTGTTAATATTTTCAAAAATTTGTATTATTATATAATAAACACTTTCTTATTTGTTTTCTCATTTCCTCGTCCTCCTCTCCCCTCTTCCTAGCCACCCCCCCACCCTTTGTTCTTCTTCCACCCCATTTTTCGTCCTTTTCCCGCCTTTCCTATCATCTTTCGCCCCTTTTACTCTAGATTTCTGGGGAGTGGAATAAAGAGTCCCGCCTTTGCCACCATTTGTGAGCAACTGGTTAAATAAAATTGAATTAATAGGTAAATATTCCATGGATATTTTCAAAATTTTCAATTATATTACAACCACTTTCCTATTTCTTTTCTTATTTCCTCGTCCTTTTTCCCCGCTTTCTTCTAACCTTTCCGCATTTCTCCTTCTTCTTTTCCCCCAGTGTCCCCCATTTTTATTTATTATATAATAAAGGAAATATGAAATTGAAAATTATTAATAATGTTATATTGATATAATAAATATGTCGTACATATTTACCAGCAGAATTGCAAACTCTCAGAATATCTGCAAAAAATGCAGGAAGTGCAAAAAATGCAGGAAGTGCAAAAAAAAGACCGATTTTCACGTACATAAAATAAACGACGATGTGGTCGATTTGTACCCACCACCTTTAAGAGAATTTCCTCTGAATTATAATTTAATTGGCAAATACAGAAAGGATACATTCTTAATTAAATTTTGGCAATTAATATAATACATAAAATTCAATTCCAAATTACAAATCTTACAAGTATCACAAATTTGAAGTAAAATTTGTAAAACCTAAAACCATTCATTTTTTAGTTACATAGCTTCAAATGCCTTCTATTACATTTTAAATTTTAGATATGAATTATGGATATTCATATTTGAGAGGGGACTTTACAACGCTGTATGTAACATTGGCTCACCTAATTATCTTAGAGCAATATCAGAAAGTGATAATCCGTTCAAGTTCAATGTCATACTTTTTCAAATATTACAACCATTTTCCATAAAATTATTTAATAATGAACTAAACCAATTGTGGCTACTCACGGCTTAATTTTGACAACTAACATCAATCATTCTTAATAATTAGCGGCGAATTATCACCTATAGTCTAAGAAACGCTAAGTCCTAAAAATTAGATACTTTTAATTAACAATTAATACAAAGTAATACTTATTACTGTTGAAAATTATTCCTTTTAATTGCCAAATTAACCATTCTTATTTGTTTTTTTGACATTATTTTTAATTTTGTGGAAAATATGCATAACCTTGCAACAATTAAAAAAGTAAACCATGCACTGGATGCAGTTTTAAATGCTGAACAAATTATCTCATTACTATTTTGTTCTAGAATAACCAAGAGAGTCAATACAATAGTTCAACAGTTATTTGCAAAAATTAAAGGTTAGCCTGAAAAGAATAATGCCTGAATCACCCTCTATATTTAAATGCCTTTAGTGAATATAATCCGCTAAAAGAACAATAAATAGTTAACAAACGTAACTGTGAATAAACTTTAGTTGATTAAATACAACACCTCGAGTTATCACAAAAATTCCAATTCAATAATTTTCAGTATTTTGCGTTCATCTTACATCTTATTTTTCTCTTAAGTAGCCCTTCCCACAAAAACCTACTGTATAATCCTTATTGTTACAATTAGGCTATAAAATGCAGCGGTCTATTAAACAATAAAATGATTTAATGATAAAAGTGGCCCAAACCCAATACTGACATTTCTAACCTAAACTGCCTTGGCATAAATAGAAGGTTGCCAGCAACAAAGAGACCCAGAAAATATTTTCTTGAGAATACTTATAGCCAATGATTACCTAAAAAAAATCACAAAAAAATACATTTCCGGTGGTTGCAACAGAATTCAGACTTACTTGTTTAGGTATTACTTCATTTCTTGGTCATAATTTTAAGGTATTCAAGCGCATTGTGGGCAGCTCCGGCCTGAGCGTCTTTAGAATTGGTTCCGGATCCATAGCATACAGCCACCGGCAATGTGGACAACTGAACCAGACACTGACACTTACCGCTGATCGATTTTTCTTCTATATCCACGTACGTCACCTCAAACTGTTGCTCAGAGGCAATTTCTTGCAGGAACTGAACAAAGTTAAAGTCCTTAACATTTAAGGAAATGTTCTGCAAGAAAAAAAATAAATCAATACCTATGGAGAGATGGTCTGGCATTTCATTCTAGTAGAATACT
>JABXWE010064721.1:0-10059 GCA_014611495.1 Limonius californicus
ACGTTCAAACAGAAGGCTCGACGCCCCTAACTTGCGGTATTTACTTTACTAACCACAGATCTGCGCAGCCAGTGACGTTCGAGTTTACAAAAATTACAATTTATGGTTACACTTTAAAGTTAACAAAAAAATAGGCAACTGGCGACGGAAGATCGCTTTGCGTTGCATCAAAAAAAGGGTTCAGCGCTTTAATCCAATAAAATGAAACCCGAAACAAGGTTTCACAGCCCAATTAACAATTTGTTTTACCTTAGTTTTTTTCGGTACGTAGTAGACAGAGGCACAATTGGAGTGTGTTTAGATTCATCCGGAAGCAGAAAAAATAAGCTGGTACGCCCCTGAAGATTGAATGACGATGTAGACAAAGTTACGGACCAAGACTTTCTTCGCAGAGAAAAAGAAGACGGGAACTTCAGGAGTCAAAATCTCCGCCGCTGTACGGGATTATCACTTGCAACGGCTCCAAGGAAACTATCAAGGGGTTGAAGGCTTCTAATCCGACACAAGTCGAGAGAATAATTTCACTGAATTGAATTTACAGAAAGCTGGTTGATACTCTGCTAATATCTTTAATCCGACACAAGTCGAAAATTCTTTTGCCCAAAGCAAGAAACAATACGATATAATAATTTATCAGAGCCGCTGTCGTACAACTCCGATTCCAAAACAAACCTCGCAGCTAGCGCTCACTTTTGCCTTGTCTTGATATCGGCACCGAGATGTTAACAAGCAACCGGGCCCAGCGAAGGTGTTAAATCGATTCACTAAAGAACGAAACACGAACACCCAACAGCCGGAATAGTTCATCATATTGCGAGATATGTTGCAAGAATTCTAGGACAAAATACTTACGCGTGGAACTTCCGGCCATTCTGCCAACGAGGGATTCCAGGAACTGCTTTCGATCGGCATATCTAGACTAAACAGGCACGACAAGCGGAACAATCGGAACCTTCCTAAAAGTATCCTCCCATAATTAATCTTTGAAAATAATTAAATAGGAATCGACTTAAGAGCGGCAATTAAAATAAAACTTTAATTCATCTAAAGCGGCAAAGTCAACGAACATTACAAAATACTGAATAAAAGTGGTGTCCTAGTATACTGCCTTGTGGGACTCGACTAACTCGTATACTTTTAAAAATAATAGTATTGCCTTTAGTAGTTAGATATACTTAGTTTAAGAAGTTTTGTTTTCAACTCCTCTAGCCAGACCTTGTCGAAGGCTTGCGCTACATCGAGGAAGACCGCAGCTGCGAACTGTTTATCTTCGTATCAGTTTCTTTTGTTTCAACTATTCTCTGGAGTTGATATGTAGCTGCGTAGGTCCTTCGGAAGCCAAACTGGTGTTGTGGGAGAATGTTGAAGCAGGTCACTTCGTTGTTTACGCTAGTATGGAATGCCTTTTCTAGCAGCTTGGACAATGATCTTAAAAGGCATATGGGTCTATAGTTTTCTAAGCATTTTTTGTCTGTCTCCGGTTTAGGGAATAGCAATATTTGGGCTTGTTTCCAATTTTTTTGAAGTGCCTATCCCCAGGCTGTCATTAAATATTGATGTTAGATAAGCTAGGGATTTCATAGTGAATTGTGTTAACACAATATTTAGTATAAGGTCGTAATCGGGGCTTTTCTTTTTGATAGGTCTAGCGATTAGAGCTTGTAATTCGTGGGGCGATGTTGGTTCGATCTGTTCAGTAACGACTGGTACGTTCCTTTTAATGTAATCAATTGTAAATACTGCTTCTGTTGGGCTTCATGTAATTTTTGGCATGAATGTGCGTTGCAGGTGATTGGCGAATGCCGCTGCTTTTTCTGCATCGGTGTAGTAGCTCTTAAGGCCATCTGATACGTATTGTTGGAATTTCGTTATGTTGCTTTAAAATTCTTTTAGTTGCTTTCCACGTCCCAGGGTCGTTCGGTTCAAGCTCTTCTATATGTTTTTGATATGTGGCAATTCTTATTTCATCTAACTGTTTTTTGAGTTGATGTATTAAGTATTGGAGTATTCGTTTAGCTAATGGGTTTTTACTTCGTTACCATTCACGTTTTACTTGGTTCAATTATGTAGTTTGAATGGTAGTAATGTCTGGGTTTGTGATATAATGTTTTGTTCGATGTTGCTTTATGTAGGTTATTTGCGAGGAGTCTGTGGTTTTATTTGTCTAGCATTTATGAATGATATGAGGACAGGAAGATGATCAGAATCGAGCTCGTTAATGACCTTTTTGGTGTATTTCCTTTGCAAGTCTTTTTGTCCAGGATATCGGGCTGGTGATCTCGGCGATATGGCTTATAGCCAGGTGTATCTACTAGAACGGAACTAGGATTTGGTGTCCAACTAATGTGGAGAGTTGTTCGAGTTTGATACCTTCTGGGTTGGACGCTCTGCAACCCCATAGTGTATTCTTACAGTTTGGGTGGCTTATTGCAGAAGTAGGTTCAAACGACTTAAATATTGCTTCCAAATGTGCTTAGTTTAGTTTTCTATTTGGTTGTTTATACATACTAATTAGTGTGTGACTTTGATTATTCAATATTATTTTAATGCCAATAGTTTCAATATTTGGTGAAGTTGGATTAGGTATGATGTGCTTAATCTGATTTTTAACTATTACGGCTACTCCTCTTGCTACTTCTTTGGATGTGATTTAAGACTGTTTGTAATTTATTTGTTGCTTCCTCATTACCGTTTCCTACTGATAAGATTACAGTATCGGCATCGAAGATGGGAATAATATTATTTTCTAGTTCAGGGGTATCACAAATATACAATAGATGCAAATCGGGAAGCAGTATACTTACCTGTGGTGCTCCAACTCTGATTTATTTTAAAGGCGGGGTAAAGTTCTCCTTGCTGGATGCTAAAGTATTATTCTGAAATGTATAAGAGAGTATTTCTGAATTTTGCTTAGGAAGAAAGAGCTTCATCTTACGTTTGAGACCCTCATGCCGTCTTATCATACGCTTCTGGTACATCTAAAAAGATGGTAGCACAAACATTTTTATCTTCTGACGACTTTTCTATGATGTTAGTTATTCTGTATACTTGATGAGTGTTTCTTTTTAAATCCAAATTGATGATTTGGCACTATTTTTTCAATAATTAGTTTTATCCTTTTAAGTAGTAGTTTCTCGAAGAGCTTTGGCATAACCGGCGACAGGAAGATGGGTCTACATGAAGAGGACTTATGAGGTTTACGTTTAGGTTGAGGTATCATTATACACTCTACGACTTTCTACAGTCAGTTATCAGATTAAGTAATTTCACTGTTGCTTGCATAGGAAGCTGTCTTAGGATTGCGCCAGTAATTAGTTCTTTAGGAGAGGTGAATTCTATTCCTTGATCAGTTTGAAGAGTTTCATTCCAAACTAGTTCTTCTTGATTTTCTTGATTTTTAATAATTGATTGGCGAATATTACTGCTGCTAAAAATGATTAAGTATATAGGAACGTCGAAAAGTGTAGAAACTGGCTTCTCCATCAATAGCTGTACCTCTTCCATATTTATAATGTTATTATTTGTAATTTAAAATTCTTCACTATTAAGAAGCAATTCTAGTATGTTTCATTACATAGAAGAAAAAGATACAATCTGTGGGAGTACTTTTAGTGTTAAAAAGTCTCTTTGAAAGAAAGAATTAAAAATTACCGGTAGATAAAAATATATACAATATGCGATTTGTGCAACTTTGCAGTGATACGCATCAAAATAAAAAAAATAATTCGTTGTAATCATTCTCTCTACAATATGTAAGTGAAAGTAGGGTTTATCTTCATTTCTGCGGTAGTGCTGTACTAAGTTTGCCGCGAGTTATTATGTGCAAGCACTCAACTTTTGACCCCAAACAGATGAAATATATGTCAAATATAACTGTTCAATCTGTAAGTTAAAATCACGAATCATAAAGTTTAATAACCTACCAGGTTCTGCAAAATCAGCATGTCCAAATAACAACCAAAATATGTACTTCTCAGAACAATTGGCAAACTCTCAGACGATATATGGAAATCAAAAAATTGCCTCAGCCATTGGCCTTATGCCATTAACACAAAATAATACTTATGTACCAACAACACAGAGCCAAAATTTCATACCTGCGTTTCCCAACCATGACTACATATCTACATTGGTATCAGGACTTAGTCAGTCTCTTAACCTTTAACAAACCGATACCAATTACCCAATAAGCATCAATGAATCAGAGGAGGATAAATTAGAAGATCAATATAAATAGCAGTGAGTCAGAAACCTTAAAAGTGTTAACTAAAGTTCTTGAAATTGACAAGACAACCAAATCCAATCTCAATCTCAAAACCTCCCAAAAAAAGCCCTGTCTTACAACCCATTTCTAAACATAGGCTTCTCTCATTTCTCTCTATTTATTTCTATTCTGCGTTTGTCGTGTCCAGTTTAGTCCTGCAGCCAGTTTTAAGTCATCTGTCCAGCGCATTCGTGATTGCCCTCTTGTTCTTTTCCCCAGGTATGGTCGCCAGTGTAGTAATACTTGGGTCCATCTTCCATCTTGGCATCTGGCTATATGGCGGGCATAATTCCATTTTAGTATGGCTATCGTCTCGGCAACATCTTTGACTCTTGTAGCATTTCGGATCCATATATTATTCTTTCTGTCCTTCAGTGATATCCCCAACATCTGTCGTTCCATGAATATCTGTGTTGTGGCTATTATATTTATTGACCTTTTTGTTTTGTTATTGTCCATGTTTGTCATCCGTATGTCAATATCGGGAGAATACACTCGTCAAATAATCGTGTTCTAAGTTTTAGAGAGATATTTTTGTTTTTAAGTATTTGTCCCATCTTTCGAAGGCTACCCACGCTAATCTTCTTCTTCCAAATATTTCGGTGATCTGGTTTTCTCTATCTAATTTTATTTGATGTCCTAGGTATGTGTAGCTGTCGACATTTTCGATTTGAGTGTTTTTGAGGGTAATTTGGGGGTCCGTCTTGCACATCATCTTTGTTTTGCTCAAGTTCATTTTTAGTCCTATTTTGTTTACTGTTGCATCTAGTTCTTCCAGCATTTCCTGTAATTCTTCTGGACTATATCATCGGCAAAACGTAGGTGGCTTAGTCTCTTGCCGTCTACTAGTAAACCCCTGTTTTGCCATTGCAGATGTTTAAACGCTTCCTCGAGGGCTAAGTTAAATAGCATTTTTACGCTGTTTACGATTATCCAATGTTCCACGGAATCCAATGCCTTATAGAAATCCAAGAAAGCAAAGCAAATGTTAAGATGATACTTTGTTGTTTTCTCTGTAAGTATTCTAGTAGGGTCACATGTACTGTAATCCCTCCTGAATGCTGCTTGTTCTACAGGCTGATATTCATCTAGTTTATTTGTAAGCCGGTTAGTTAATACCTTTGTAAGGAGTTTATAAGTTTGCGACAATAGACTAATCGGCCTGTAGTTTTCCAAATTTCTTCGATCTCCTTTCTTACACACTAGAATTACAATTGCCTTGTTCCAAGTTTCCGGTATCCTCCCTCCTTTTATGCATTCATTAAAGAGTCGACATGATTTTCGCCTCCTTCCTTTAACATCTCTATGGTTATATGGTCTTATCCTGGTGCCTTGTTGTTTTTTATAGCGTTCAGTACTAATTTCACTTCTTCTATATTTATATCCGGTATGTCCTCTGATCCCACGTTTAGTACCTTTGTTGTACATGATTTATATTCTGGATCTTCATTTATTTGAGAAGTGTACATATCTTTGTAGATAATTTCTATTATTTTTTGTCTGTCTCTTGTCTCTGCTCCGTTTTGATCTTTTAAATTTATGATTTGTAGTTTACCTTCTGATTTTCTCAAACATTTTAAATTTCTATTCTCTTCGATGGCTTTTTCTATCACTGATTCGTAATATTTTTGTACATCTTTTCTCGTCAATTGTCCTGTTTCTTTGGAAATGTTTCTGAGTTCTTCTGTTTGAGTTTCTCTAGATAGTTTATTTCCCTGTTCTATTTTATCTCTTGGCATCTTGCTTAATTTTTCTGTTTTCATATTTTCTTTCTTTGCTACTTTCTGCACCGCTTCTTCCAATGAAGTTGTTATATTCTTTGCTAGGTCTTCTAACTTTGGGGAGTTTGTTTTACGTTCGTGTTGTCTTAGATTAAGTTGTAGTTCTTCTCTGTATCTTTCTCCGTTTTCCTTCTATTTCCTTATGTCTATTTTTATCAAATCCGATGAACAATCGTAATAGATAAAATTTGATAGCCAGTGAAAATACCCAAGATAGAACGCAACCAACAAGTGCTAACAGCAAACAGAAAATTTCTAAACTTCACTCCATATTTCTACATGGCGTCACCAACTATTCTAAAATAGTATCTCGCCAATGTCATAGAAAGAGAGCAATATACGAGGAGAATTCAAATAGCGGCCTATGCTATTAATGCTATATTTTAACAAGTTTTTGACAGTTGTATAAGCAATTTATGTATAAGAAATTTTTCAGATCTTCAAACACGTTTGTAAAATATAGTGTTTAGTTGTATTAAAAATGAATGTTGTTAAACTACAGAGAAAAAGCTTTTATTACAAGTCAAATTTTGCTGTAAACAATTTCGTTGGGAACGGGAATCCGTTGAAGATGACTCAAGATCGGGCAGATCTCCAGAAGCGACTAATGAAGGAATATGCCAGAAAGTTGAGGCTATGGTACTGGAGGATCGACGTTTCAAACTTGCAACTGTATCTTCAAAATTAGGAACTTTTGAGGGAAGCATCATTACCATTTTATCCATAAATTAGGTTGAGTAAGATGTCAGCGCGGTGGATTCCTAGTTCCGGAACAAAAATTCCACTGCCAACGAATTTGCGACCAACATTTTTTCTACTTTAGAGAAGGATTGAGAGTTTCTATCACGAATGGTGACTCTTGTCCGAACTTGGGTTCATTACTGGGATCCTGAGACGAAACAAGAATCCATGCATGGGGTCCATAAGGGTTCCCCACCTCATGAAAATGCACGAGTCCACAAGGCTCGAAAGTTCGTGGAATATGGGTTTCAGGAGATAGATTACCCACGTTACAGTCCAGATATGGCACCATCTAATTTTTATCTGTTTAGAAAACTTAAGAAATATTTGAAAGGACGAAAATTTTACTAAGGCCTTCGACGACTTCACTAGTCACCCAAAGAATTTTTTTCCTGATGGTGTCAACCAATTTCCGGACAGATCGCGTAAGTACGTTGATGTAGATGGATGTTATATTGAAAAATAAAAAGTAGCTAAGTTTTTGAGTTCCCCTCGTATCATTTCGCTCTTTCAAATCATCATGAATCATACCCTCGTATCACAAAGGCATTATCAAATAACACGTAAAACATATCACCCATTTTAAAAACTGAAAAATCATCTATCATACTTACCAATTAAAAGAAAATAGAGAGCAGCAGAGTGATTATCAGTAATATAACTAACTGCGTGGATATCGAAGAAAACAAAGAAGAATTAAACATCATGTAAGGTAACGATTTCCGTTGATCTATGACCCGCTGAAAATAGTAAAAAATTATATTAAATAATATACTTAAACTATCCAGATATTTGTAGAGCGATCATATAAAAAAGCCATGCAGTACATGAGATGATAAATATACGCATACATCAAAAGCATTGTTTTTTCGTCCTGCTTACGCATAAATTATGGAGGACACAACACTAGATTCTGCAATAAAACATAAATACTCCTGCCAAATGTGATATGTGTCAAAGCCCACGTCAGCCAAGTATAAAGGTTTCGATACAATAGAGGAAAATCACCAACACTTTATAAATACTTAAACTGCTAACCCAAAACAATGCAAACTGCTCAAATATCACGGCAGGTCAACATTAAAATAATCAGATTCAGGGAAGTGACATAAACGATATCACATTATCAAAATTTCTATCCAGATTCGCAACTATGTTTAATCAACTCAGGAACCAGAATAGCATGATGTTAAATCTGCTTATCAAATTAGTTTAGAAATTCCAGTAATGGAGTCTTAAATGGAATAGAAATTCATATATTTCTTAAAGAACAGAAGATAGACATTCTGATGGTTTTAGAAACACATTTTGCAAATAGAAGCCATATCAACATCCATCATTACAAGAATATTAATCTAATCAACCTATAGCACGGCGCGCGCCGGATGACTACCTACAATCTATAAGCATCAATATCGAAGGTAACAACAGTTTACTGGTGGTAGAAGCAATCTACGTTACATTAAACAACATCAACTAAGCTCTTTTTTCAAAAATGAGGAAGCAGGTTTGTAGCTGGGGCTCTCCCCGAATTATTGTAAAATGGACTCGTGGTTTGACTTCTCTTTGGACCATTTAATCATAAAAGCTACAGCCAGCACTTCAATACACAAACAAAATAGGAGACAGTCATGGGTTACAGGTTAGCGCGTTAGATTTCTACCCTGAAGCTCCACGTACCGGATTATCGAATTTTTAACGGCTAGTTCTCCCTCGAAAGACAATTGCAAACGAGCGAGGTAATCTGCTTATTAAATATTCTCTGGAGTGGAAGTGTTTGCACTTCCCGTGGTTCGGAGCCCACGTTGAGTTGGAAGTTCTCTATGTGTGTGGTACTTTAAAATGCCCAACGCACGCTAGGGTATAAAATACTCAAACAAAGAATCACTTTAATAATCAGAAAGCGATTACGATTAAACTATAACTGCCACCCGAACTAGGAACTGTTTAAACAGTACCTAGCCGACAATAAAATAACTAAATATTTATTAAAAATCGAGAGTAGAATTGACACTGCACTACAATATCTAACAAATAATATACAACGTGTAGTCTGCTACTAAACGCCACCCAACCATGAACCTAAACTAATTATTGACAACTATCCGTTATACTTTAACGCAGAAATAGCCGAAAAAGGAGAACCAGAAGAATTTGGCAGCGAAACAGAAACCCAATGACAAAACTATGGTAAATAGATTAACCGGGTAGTGGAAAAGTCACTAAGTTAATTCCCCTTCCATATTAAATGATTATATGCTATGGAATGTCACAGAAATCAGATTTCCTGGAACATGGCACAACAATTAATGAATACGTGTAAGATGAAACCTTAAGAAAGTTGAGAAGGGCGATTCAGAACAAAAGGCGAAAAATGCTGACCTGTACAGTCGTGATTTTGCACAATAACGCCCGACCGCACGCGACGGCTCATACTGTACAACTCTTTGAGCAATTCAAGTGGGAAATTTTTAAGCATCCCCTATACAGTGCCGACTTAGCCTCGAGTGACTATCACCTCTTCCTCCATTTTAAGAATTATTTAAGAACCCGCGACTGTTTTCCCGACAACGACGGTATACAATTGGTGTTCGTCACAGGCGACAACCTGGCACAACGAAGGAATGCTAAAACTAGTGACACGATATGATACGTGCTTATATTCGGGTGGTGACTACGTAGAGAAGTTCTGGAGTGTATCCAGGATTTAGGCAAAACAAACTTCTTTTTTAACTTTTCTTTTTTGTTTTATAGTCGATTGGCTCTTAATTTCCAAATAATCTCGTATAGAGCTGGCAACCGGATTCGGATTTTCGGATATCCGGATTTTTTTTATGCGAAGATCCGGATTTTAAGAAAGCTAAAAATCCGGTATTCGGATTTATCCGGATTTCGGATTTTAGGTTTAGATCCGGATTTCGGATTCCTCACACAGATTCGGATTTCTCACAGAGATCCGGATTTCGGATTTCTCACGAAGATCCGGATTTCGGATTTCTTACAGAGATCCGGATTTCGGATTTTTTTAAAATCAATTTGGTATTAGGATTTCTTATGTCGATTCGGATTTCGGATTATCTATACGAATTCAGATTTCGAATATTGTTTCTATGCAGATATCGGATTTTAGAATATCCGTAGAATATTTTATTTCATACTTTTTAAGGAATGCAACATCTTAACTCCGCGAATTCGTATCTTTAAAATGCAGTTTTAGAATACTCGGATAGTCAGATTATATGATGGTATGAATTTGAATTTTGCATGTCGATT
>JABXWE010064731.1:0-12369 GCA_014611495.1 Limonius californicus
CCCCCCCCCCCCCCCCCCTCTTACCTTGAATAATTCTGTGGTCCCTGCATAATATAAGATAGATGAGAATAACCCAATATGCAAGAACTTATTTAACTCGATTTGGCAATAATGGCTACGCTGCCAATGTGGTGCAGTCGTGCCGCATTATCACCTGTTCTACTGTTACCTGAATGTTCGCGACAGATACCGATACGTCTCAAACTTTCTGGTTTGAAAATAAAAACAGCGGCAGCGCGTCAGTTGTTAGTTGTGTCGTTGTGACTGTGTTACATAAGAGAATTTGTCAGTTGGAGTTCAAAGGCTGAAAACAATTATTGTATATTTACATATGCGTTTACTAAATATGGATAGATTTTAATTGGAGGCAAACGTAAGCTTTAAGACGAAAAGGGTTCTACTTCATCAGAAATGCCCAGTACCAGTGCTCATCCTGTTATAAAATCAAAAACACGAAAATAAGACCAAACATACTTAAACTTCGGTTTTACAAGCATTGAAATAAGTGGTGAAGAAAAACCTCAATTTGCCTCAAAATTTTGGCTACAGATAGCTTGAAACCCAATAAACTTAGATCTTTCGGGGAACAGAAGACAAATTTCCACGAAGCTCTTACAGTAAATGATAAAGCTTTATTGGCATCATACAAAGTGACTAATAAAATAGCCAAATACAATTGCAGAGCAACAAATTTTACCAGCTGCCATAGACATGGTAGAAACAATGTTTGGTAAAAGCTATGCTAAACAACTCAAGGATATTCCTCTGGCAAACGATACAATTTGCCGAAGAATTAACGATATACGAGCTCATCTATACAAATGGTGAAACGTTTCAACAAAACTATTACAACTACAATAAAATATAGACTTTTATCTTATAAAATTTGAAAACTATATTTAATTTACATAACGGATAATCTTTGTATAACAAGGAATGTGGCTCAACTGATGGGTCATAATAGTTCGGCCAGATTTTAATATTGGGTTACATCGCTTTTATTAGCAATCACCGCCTTAATTCTGCTAGGCATTGTGTTTACAAGTCTTGCACACTCTTCTGGTGAAATATTATTCCATATGTTCTGCAAGGTAGCTCTTAATCCGGGTACTGTACGTGCTGGACTTTTCCGCAGTTGTTTCTTCATGTTATGCCAAAGTGTCTCGATTGGAGACAAGTCTGGACTAGAAGACGTCCATTTTAGTAGTGGAATGTTATGGTCCTGGAACCACATATGAATAATTTTTGCCATATGACATAGTGCACCGTCCTGTTGGAACATATAGTCACCGTCATTCGTTGCACTTTGTGCAATTGATGGTAAGCTTTCTTCCAGAATCCCTTTGTACTTCTGCGCATTAACTGTTCCATCGATAAAATGTAATTTACCTACACCTTTTGCGGACATACAACCCCATATCATGACTAATGCTGGGAACTTTACTTTTCTTATTAGACAATCATTATGATATGCCTCAGAGGATGTCCACAACACTCTTTTGCGAGAATCACCTATGCAAACATCAAATTTGGACTCATCACTCCAAATTGTACTTTCCCATTGTCTTTGAGTCCAATTTTGGTGTTTCCTAGCCCATTTCAGTCTATAGTTGTGCCAGCCAATCAAGTAATGCACGTCATAGATCACATGATCAACAAGCAGCAGTGCCGGTATCATAAAATAAAAAAAGATCCAGAATGTAATTAGTCATTGCAGGTTATTCTTTTACTTTTTTTATGTGCTTACTTTTTAAATTTAGTAGACAACAGTAGGTTACTACAAAGCCCATGGTTTTTTTTAAATAATTAACTAATTAAATTATACAAATGTATTATATTTTATAGCAGAACTATTGTTATGTGTCGTTACGTTAGTATTAAATTCAACACGTTTATATTTTGCTGTCAGAAAGTTGTCAGAAATTATTGCAGCTGTCATTGAAGGTTGGTTGTTCGTAGTTTTCTTCTTGTAAATAATTTGTTTATGTACTGCTATAAAAAGAGTTCTAATTGGAACAAACCTATATTGTATTTTTGCACACGTTTACAAAATGCCGAAACCTTTAAGCAGACAGTCGAAACAACTTGTCGCAAGTTTGATAACCTATTTCGAACGCGAATGAAATAATAATGTCCCAGTTCTACCTTTAAATGCTGTCAGAGAGGTAATATTAACTTCTACAACTAGAGTATGTTTTTATTTTAATAATTATTAGGTGCCTATACTTTCCCTCCACAAAATAGTTATTTCTTTGATATTGGACCGTCTATTAGTTTTTACAATTCTACGTAAAGCTCTCCTATTTGCTTTCGTAATTGTAGATGTTCGCCCGGTTTTGGTTTTTTGGTCAACTCCATCAGTTAATTTATACAAATTGATAATATCTTGAACAGTAGAACGCGGTATTGAGTGCGAAACTGAAATGCGACGTGCAGAAATGCTGTTTTTATAGGCATTAATGATTGACAAGTGCAAATCGTTACTTAAAGGCTTACCACGAGGCATTATGCTTTAAAAATAAATAATAACTAATACTAACAGGTTACCTACTGGCCTATATCAAGAAGAAGAACAACTGATGGATCTTTTTTCAAGCACCGCAGGAAAATCACATTTTGTTATTAAGTCATTAACAAATCTCCGACCAGATTGTGAGAAATCGATTGGTTGAGGTGGGGCTAACCTCATACCGCCCCCTGAGATGTCCTGCAAGAATTGTGGCTGAACGAAGACACCGGGTGGAATGGTTAAGACGTAGGCTTCAAGAAGCGACACCGTGGGACTGTTTTCGGTAGAGTCCAGATATTGTCTCAGCAATGATAACCGGCGTCAAAGAATATATAGGAGTGCCAGACATCGTACCTTACAGTATACCCAACAAGTCGTTGCCTTTGGTGGTGGTGGTTTTATGGTATGGGCTGGAATTTCTTTAGGGTGGCGTAGTGACCTTCATATCTTTAATGGTACACTCACGGGCCAATGTTATGCCCAAGAGATCATTATGGACCATGTTTTGAACCGTTGGAACGCTGTTTAACGGGATTATTTTGTATTTCTTGACGACAAAGCAAGGCCGCATCGTGCTCGGGTTGTTTTAGACATGCATCGAGATGAGGAAATAAACCATCTTGCTCTTCCTCCGCTATCTCCAGACTCAACCCCATCGAGCATGCATGGGACCCTTTGCAGAGACAGTTGGATCATCATAATCCAAGGCTGTGCAACAGCTAAAGGACAGGAATATTTTGTTTTTCTTGACGAGAACGCAAACCGCATCGTGCTCGGGTTGTTTCAGAGATGCTTCGAGATGAGGAAATAACCCATTTCGCTCTTCCTCCGCTATCTCCAGACCTCAACCCCATCGAGCATGCATGGGACCTTTTGCAGAGATAGCTGCATCATCATAATCCAAGGCTTACTACTGTGCAACATCTAAGGGATGTATTGCCGGTACTGTGGCATGAAATTCCACAAGAACATATTGATAATTGCATTGAGAGTACGCCAGCAAGGTGCAGAGCAGTTAATACTGCCAGAGGAGGTGCCACGCGGTATTAGAATTAAATAAATTTAAGTAAAGTGAAAGGAAACAATAATGATTTTCATTATAACATTTGTTAAATTTCTTCTTGTAATTTTCATGTTCATTACTAAAAAGACGTTACATTTTGTTGTTTTGGTAGTTTTTTATTATAGAAGCAATTGGTGTTGCCTTTAACCCTTGTCCGGGCAAGACATTTTACTTACACAAAAGGGCAAGGTGTGTCTGTCCGACACGTATTTCTATTTACTCATTTTTTAGAAGTTTTGCGGTAATTTCCTTAAAGAGTAAGTATATAGGCAATAAAACAACACATTCAATAAACAAATAAAAAATTTTATTACATATAGTCCAAATTAGTTATAAAAAAAAAAAAATAGGAAGTATTAAGTAGAAGAGTATAATGACTAATCTTTTTTTAAACAACTATTGCAAATCCTTTTTACATGGCAATGCGGATGAAATAACTGCATGACCTGTTGTATCTCTTTATGTAGGCCATGTGTATTTCTCCGCTGAATATGTGGCGCTATAAGATTTTCCGCTATTGAAACACGGAAGAATCGTCTCTTTTCGTGTTTGCCTTTATTCCAATCTGGATATCAATGAAGCCATACTATATAAGCAGCAACTCCTGCCACATCTATCATGTTCTGAAAGAAGGCAAATGGCCATCTATTTGTTCGTCTTTTATACATGTAGACATGTACTAAGCTGATCTAGTGTGTCAACGCCACATTTTGTATCATTATATTTTAGTATGATTTCGGGTTTGCCTATTTCTTCATCTACATCAGGCGAATCATGCATTGTAGACAGCAATATAACAGCCTCTTGTGGTTTTGGAACATACGAAACTAAAGTGGTATTCTTAGTAAATCCAAACAGACGATTTTTCTTTGCGGTCTTTATTAGCTTGAAATTCTCTTGGTATGAATGTCTTATTTTTTCTGACTGTTCCCACTGAAGTGAGGCCATTTGCTAGTAATGTATTTACCAAATTCAAATCCGTAAAGTAATTATCGAAAGTAACATTTCTATTAGATCTCGAGTAAGGTTCAGTAAGATACTGAACTACATTGGAACCCAAGCCTCTGGCTATTTGATTGCCTTCCTTACCTGTGAAGCGTAAAAATAAAACATAATAATAAAAAACGTACAGAAATACCACTACTTACCTACATATGGAAGTCCTTTCAGTGGGTAATAGTTAGAAGAATCACAAGCCCGCCAGATTTTCGTACCATATTTATCAGGTTTTTTTTTAATACATTATTAAACCGGTTCAACAAGTTAATGTTATTCACAGTTGACTTAACAATCTTAAGCAAGCATAAGCTCCTCACGCACTACACACATTTGTTTAATCCGAGTCACTGTTATCTGTTGACATACACATATCTTGAGGAAGAAGTCGTTTTAACCTCACATGGAAATTTTTCTCCCCAACGGAGTAGTGATGGCATGTACTGTTTGAAAGGGCATCTGCCTCGGAATGGTACAAGTTGCTCGTTGATTGTTATATTCTCGCCGGGTAGGTAGTGTTTAGTCAAATTGTTATATAATTTGTCAAAGATGTCCCGAATTGCTGCTAGTTTGTCTTTTTTTTTGCGGCGTTCAGAACACATTGATTTATCGTCAAACCTAATAAATCGCAGCAGCAGTTTAAATCTTTTTACACCCATAGTAGCACGAAATATCGGGAGTCCTTATAGCTTATTCCATAAAACATCGCAGTTTGTATGGTTTGCTTTCAAATGTCCAGCCGAAATCAGCAAACCAAGAAAAGTGTAAATTTCAGTATCGGTGACTCTCCATTTATCCGGAAGTACACGATTCGCCTCTTGATTCGTGTATTTTACAATAGTATTTACAATATTATCATTTATATATAACATAACGGAATCTAAAGGTTCCTCTATAATTTTTCCTGGTGGGAAATATACTTTCTGTAATGAAGATCTTATGATATTACGAGCTAGAGTTCGTCCTTTAGGATAGGGAATTGTCGACGATTGAGTATCATCTTTAGAAGTCAACAATTTACTTTGTTCATGAGTATCAGTAATGTCACTAACGCTAATGCCTGAATGTTCATCACCATCGACTTCTGGCTCATCTTGGATATCTTCAATTCACTAGCCTCAAATTCATGATCACTTTCAGAATCCGACTCCGAGTCACAAAATCTATCTACTCCACAGTTGTCATCTTCAAAATCAAATAAATGGTCGATAATGTCTTCTAATTCTTTTTCACTTAGCGGCCTTTTACTCATATTTGAGAGTCTAGAATGTTGCCAATATAAGGCATAAAATAAAACTTTGTAGACCAAACACGTGCACTCACAACTATAAACAGATGTTCACTGAAGATACAACACATGCGCTTAATGATAAAATGCAACAAAATTAGCATGCGCAGAACGATAGTGTCTGACGGACACATCTGCCCAAAATATTATATTGTTTATTTAAAATTGCGGAAATTATTTCACAAACATCTGAATAACGTAAACTGATAAGAAATAAGTTGGTTTAGGAATACCTAGAGGGGTAGTCTTATATTCTCGACCGTTTTCAAAATGTATGAGAAAAATAGATGCTATGTGTCCGTCGGACACACCTTGCCCGGATAAGTGTCTTACACTGAAATATCCATGATTTGATGCATGGACACACCTTGCCCGGATAAGTGTCTTACACTGAAATATCCATGATTTGATGCATTTGTTTCATCATTTTTAGGAATTTAGAATATGTGTTTTTCCTTTTAGATGTGATAAATTAATTACTTCCTTCACATATCAATTATTTTTATGAATAGCTTTCTGTATGTTAACAAAATAATAGAATTTTAGCCTTCTTACCAACTTATATTTAATCAAAATAATAAATATGATAGGCAAGATGAGCACATACATGTAAACCCTATATTTGATTTCCTAGGACAACTCTGTTTAATTTTACACTTGGTATATTCAGGTTAAAACCTAAAATGCATATTTATTGTGATACTGATGTATGGTTTATATAAGCAATATAACCTTATTAATCGGGTCAAAATTAAACTAATTCCTCAAACAGTATGGTTGGAAAATTGTGACAGTTACTATCAATCACGTTGCTAACAGGGTATTAGTATTCAAATTTGTTTGTTTTGCTGCTGAGAAATTCCAGTTCATAGACCACCACTCTGTTAATCCTTAATTTATGACCCCTGCAACACTGATAAGGTGATATCTTGGAAAAATATAAATAATTAGTATGTGTATTATTGTTTACAGTAACTCATGGCCGGTTTTTGTTTAATTTGTTTACATTATTTGCATAGATTCAAAATGAGAGTTGGCTTTGGTTTCTATTTGTTCCGAAATGTCACTTTTAAATGATGCTTTAGATATTGCAACCCTGTTTGTAGAATATATAATCAATTTCTGTATATTTCGTAACTGGAACTTTATTGAACCTTTACCTTTCGAACATTTCTATTCGTATTCACAAGGTACCAAGCTAGTCCAAATTTTTGTTCAGATAAAGTGGTTAAATCAAATTTTACAGTGTTTTCTTTGATTTAGGAACCACGGGTGGTGTATGGAGGAGGCGCGGCTGAAATAGCATGCAGCCTTTGTGTCTCTGCCCATGCGGATCAGTTGCCCAGCCTGGAACAGTATGCATTTAGAGCTTTTGCCGAAGCCCTGGAGAGCATTCCATTAGCATTAGCCGAAAACAGTGGTTTATCAGCAATTCACTCCCTTTCTGAAGTTAAGGTAAAATTAAATCTAATTGAAAGTAATTTTAAGTAATTTTCGGGTTTGTATTCAGGCAAAGCAAGCTGGAACTGGAGACGCTGCTATGGGAATTGACTGTATGCAAACAGGAAATCTGAATATGAAAGAACAGCACGTCATTGAATCTCTGAAGTCAAAGAGGCAACAGTTGATCCTGGCCACGCAGCTTGTTAAAATGATATTAAAAATTGATGATGTCCGTTCTCCTGCAGACAGTCGTGAAATGTAGTTTTGTATCCTGTATTCGATTATGTATTAATTTGATTTTTATAGCTTCATCTTTAGTTAATTTTACTCAACTCACACGTAATTTTCCACTAACATGTTTTGTTAATTGCCAATAAATTATTTCTCACCACAGTTGTATACTTTTAATAAATAGGAGCTAATACTAGTCACTTGGGTGCTGTAACACTTGTAACCTTACCCACACTTTATGAAATACAGTGTATAAATGTGGCAAAATATAAACTTGAATGGTTGGAGTTGGAATTTTAGGCTGGTATGATACGATGCAGAATTTTTGGATATTCAGACTTTAAATCTGTAGAGGTTTGTTTAAAATCTGCAAATACTGAACTGGTGAACGGGAAGCAAAGAGAAATAGAGGATGCCCTCCCACAAGATGGTCAGATAACATAAAATGACTGCACATTGATTTGGCGTTTTGGCCATTCGGCAAAATGTCGACGAACGCACCTATGAGCCTTGTCCAAAACGCCGACCACAACCCAATTAGGAGTTTTGGTCACTCGACGAGAAAAATTTAAACAAAATCGTGAGAGCCGACTTTGGTTTATAAATTTTTTAAAATTTGACTTCAATTTTTTTAATTTCAAATTTATCGGATCATTTTTGTTTTGAACGGTAGGTACATTTTTGGCACCACATTTTTAGAACACGGTGTATATGTTACATATTAAAAATAACGGAGAATATTTGCATCATGCGCTTCTACATTCAAAACCAAGCAAAAAACTAGTACCAATTTGGTCTTAGCGAAGAGTTTTTTAAATTATTAGCAATTGAAAGTATTTAATTTGGCAACGCTGTCCAGCTTAAACCTAAGCAGATGCATGCATTTAGTTACCCTTGATCATACATATATTGTAATTCCAAAATTAAATAAAGTATGTCATTTTTGAAACATTTACAAGTTTCAAAAATGACATTAATGACAATCCGTTTGTCATACATGCAGCTATATAATGCATTGTTGCAACGGTTTCCAAAATTACAAACGGCAAAGATTTTGTATTGTTAAAGACTAAATTATAAGTAAACTGATTACCAAAATGGTAAAATTCATATTTGATTACTTATTTTATTTGCTGGACTATGAGTTGTTAATACTATTTATAGTATATTATTTAACGAGCATATAATAAAGCTATTATTGCACAAGGATAAAAATTGAAACACGAGCCGAAGGCGAGTGTTTTAATCATAAGAGTGCAATAATTATCTACGACCAATCGTACGATATTTTATCTACGACCATTGTTGCTTATTTTTTTATTTGGAATATAAGTAACATTATAATTGGAGAGATTAATACATGGTGTGGAATTCATACCAAGATTATTAGAGATAGCATTAGAAATGTTTGAATTATTATTATCTAGTATAAGTAGTAGTAGTAGTATAATAAGAAATAACAATGGGAGAAGGCTGCTGGACTTCTGTACAGTGTACGATTTAATAATCGCAAATTCCTTCTATCAACACAGAGACATCCATAAATATACGAGAGCAGTGCCAAGCAGGGGAGAATACTCTATTATAGATTACATAATAGTAGAGAGTAGTAGTAAAGCAATAATAAACGACATAGTGGTTAGGAGAGGATTCGAGATTGGAAGTGATCATTTTCTGGTAGTAGGCAAAATTAAATGTAAACAAGGGGAAGAGAACCCACAAGAAGACAAGAAAGAGCTAAAGAAAAGAAAAGAAACGATAAGAAGTTATAAACTAAGGAATGAAGAAATAGCGAGAAAATACGAAGAAGCTGTAGAAAATGAAATATTGAAGAGGAAAAAAGAAGAAAATAGTGCACAAACGGAAGATTTGTGGGAAGTGTTTAGAAATATAATCGTGGAGACGGCCAAAAAGGTATGTGGAACGTATAAAGAAAATAGTAACAAGAAACAAACGGTTTGGTGGACCGAAGAAATTAAACAACAGGTAAAAATCAAGAAAAGAAAATGGAAAGAATACTTAAGCAATAAAACAGAAGAGAAGTACGAAGAATATAAGAAACAAAGGGAAGAAGTCAAGAAGATAGTTAGAGAATCTAAGCAAAAGGGATGGAAGGAGTTCGGGGACAAACTCGAAAAGGATAGTAAAGGGAATCAAAAAATGTTCTTCAAGGTATTAAAAAATCTAAGGAGAAACGAAAAAGTAGATACAATAGGAATTAAAAACGAAAAAGGAGAGATACTAAGAAGTGAGGCAGAAAGCATGAATCGGTGGAAAGAGTACTTCCAAAAGCTGCTTATAGCAGAAACAGAACACGAACTAGAAAACCCGCAAGACGAAGGCGGAGGAACTGCAAGAGCAGCAGAAGGAGAAGAAATCGAAGGAAATGAGATCAAGATGGAAGAATTAGTGGAAGCAATAAAAGTGTTGAAGTATGGAAAAGCCCCAGGTGGGGACGGAATTACGACGGAGATGATAAAGCATATGGGGATAAGTGGGCGACAAACATTACTGAGGATATTTAATAGAGTATGGAAGGAAGAAAAAATACCATGTGAATGGGAATTGGGATTAATACTACCACTTTTCAAACGAGGAGATACGATGGACTGCAACAACTACAGAGGGATAACCCTACTGAGCACAGTATTAAAGCTATTCGAAAAAATCATTGAGAGAAGATTGCGGAAGGAAGTGGAGCCGAAGATACTGCAAGTGCAAAGCGGGTTCAGGCAAGGGAAGAGTACGCAAGACCAAGTGTTCACAATCAAAGAGATCATTAGCAGGGCAAGAGCAAGATCTAAACCAATCTATCTAGCTTTCATAGACATGGAAAAGGCCTTCGACAGAGTGCCGAGGGAGAAAATATGGGAATGCTTAAATAAGAAAAACATAGACGAGAAATTAATCAGGGTAACTAAATGCCTTTACCGGAAAACAAAAAATAGGGTAATAAGTAAGAATGCAGAATCTGAGACATTCTATACGAAGATGGGGGTTAGACAGGGAGGAAGCCTCAGCCCGTTGTTATTTATCACCTTTATGGATAAAGTAATCAGAGAGGCAAAACAAAGAACAAAAACTTTATTTGTGGGATACAGAAACTTGGAAAGAGTCGACATCTCAGAATGTGCATTCGCGGATGACGTAGCACTAATAGCAGGCAACGAAAAAGATTTAAAAGAAAATTTGAAAGTGTGGAATGAAGTGCTGAAGGAAAATGGAATGAGGCTGAACAAATCGAAAACAAAAACAATGGTAATAGACGGAGAAAGGAAAGAAGTAGAAGTAAGAATTGAAGGGGAAGCAATAGAACAGGTGAATAATTTTAAATATTTGGGAGTAAACATAGAAGAGACAGGCAACCAAGGTGTGGAGGTAAATAACAGACTGGAAGCGACGAATAAAGTATACTACGCTCTGAGTAAAGCTTTTATAAATAAAAAAGAAATAAGAAAGGAAACAAAAATGAAAGTATTTAAGGCAATATATAGGCCAATCCTCACTTATGGGTGTGAATCATGGGTGCTGTCGGAAAGAGAGAAAAGCAAGATTAGAGCTGCAGAGATGAAGTACCTAAGGAGGGTGCTGGGAGTTACCAAGAGAGACAGACTTAGAAATGAAGCAATAAGACAAGAACTGAATACTGAGTCCATAGAGGAATTTATAGAATGTAGACAACTAGGATGGTGGGGACACCTGCAAAGGATCGAAGGAAAAGAACAAACAAAGACGATATGGGAATCCAAAATGCCAGGTAAAAGGAAAAGAGGGAGGCCAAAGCAAACGTGGGACGAAGTAATTGAAAAGATCCTAAAGAAGAAGGGGAAATCGTGGGCAGAGGTTAAAAGGCTGGCAGAAGACAGAGTCAAATGGAAAAAGTTTATAAAGGACTAAATGAGATAAAGTGTATTATGCAAAAATAGTGAATTGTAAACTGAAAATACTGTAAATTATAATGAAATGTAGCATCCCTACACCCTAAGGGTATAAAGGGAAATGAATATATATATATATATATATTATCTAGTGCTTTATCAATGAATTCACGAACTTAATTCGGAGTAAAAACTGCAGCGTTTTTAGCCTTGTAACTTTCAGACTTTCGTTTCAGGAAAGACACTAAGTTTGGATAATTTTGGATGTTAATATTATGGTGAATATTCAGTGTTGCGTTTAACATACAATAAATCGTCCATACACTTGATGATTTATACTTTAGAGCTAGTTCGGTAAAGTAAACTAATACATTATCTTGTGAAAATGAGTTTGTTTTTTCTTCTAGCCCTCCAGTCCATAAAGGATTTATAAGCTATTTCATCTGCAACATAATGATAATGATGAATTTTATTATTTTGGAAAAAAAAAACAGATAAGTTACAAACCTATTATCAAAACAATATTACTAGCTGGAGTTAAAAAAACTCTTACACTTGTAAATCCGAAAAGTGAGGTTACAATTGAATAACTGTCATCAGTATTGTTGGCTGCCTAGCTACGACGATTTTTGATTAAACTCAATAAATTAAAATGCAATTATGGGAAATACATAATGAAATAATGGCCAATATACATATAATGCAATTATCAGCTGGTATATAGGTGCCATAATTATTTATTTCATAATGTTACCATAAACGAGTAGAAAACGTATGAATAATAAACATATAATTTAATGGTCGTAGATAAAATGTATTTTTACTTTCCCATACCTTATAGGTATAGGGTAAGTATTGAAATCATGAAAATTTTCGAAATCGAGATTTTAACGGATATATCCGTTTTGGGTCTCTAGGAACCCAAAAAAGTGGTTTTTAAAAAATGTCTGTCTGTGGGTGG
>JABXWE010064734.1:0-12778 GCA_014611495.1 Limonius californicus
GGAAGACGTACCCACACGTAAACAATATGACCTTTTTTTCTTAAACTTATTATTATTTGCCATTACCTAATTATTATGTTTTAAGTCTGCTCTGTAGTGGTCTTACTCGTACATAATCGCACTCGTGAATACTCGCGATTTGTATGGGGTCGCCTTTAGTTGGGAAGACGTACCCACACGTAAACAACATGAGCCTTTTTTTTAAACTTATTATTATTTGCCATTACCTAATTTTTATGTTTTAAGTCTGCTCTGCAGTGGTCTTTGACGTACATAATCGCACTCGTGAATACTCGCGATTTGTATGGGGGCGCCTTTAGTTGGGAAGACGTACCCACACGTAAACAACATGAGCCTTTTTTTTAACTTATTATTATTTGCCATTACCTAATTTTTATGTTTTAAGTCAGCTCTGCAGTGGTCTTACTCCTACATAATCGCACTCGTGAATACTCGCGATTTGTATGGGGCCGCCTTTAGTTGGGAAGACGTACCCACACGTAAACAACATGAGCCTTTTTTTTTAAACTTATTATTATTTGCCATTACCTAATTTTTATGTTTTAAGTCTGCTTTGCAGTGGTCTTACTCGTACAAAATCGCACTCGTGAATACCCGCGATTTGTATGGGGCCGCCTTTAGTTGGGAAGACGTACCCACACGTAAACAACATGAGCCTTTTTTTTAAACTTATTATTTGCCATTACCTAATTTTTATGTTTAAGTTTTAAGCAGTGGTATTACTCTTACATAATCGCACTCGTGAATACTCGCGATTTTTTTGGGGCCACCTTTAGTTGGGAAGACGTACCCACACGTCAACAACATGAGCCTTCATTTTTAAACTTATTATTATTTGCCATTACCTAATTTTTATGTAGTAAGTTACTCTGCAGTGGTCATACTTCTACATAATCACACGCATGAATACTTGCAATTTGTGTGGGGCTGGCTTTAGTTATAAAGGGGTACCCACACGTAAACAACATGAGCCTGTTTTTAAAACTTGTTATTATTTGTCATCACCGAATGTTTATGTTGTAAATCTGCTCTGCAGTGGTCTTACTCATACATAATCGCAATCGCGCGTACTCGCGATTTGTGTAGGTCCAGCTTTAGTTAGAGACATTTACTGACTCTTAAACAACATGACCCCTACTTTGAAACTTGTTGATATTGTGCACGTAATCTTTTTTGTAACTCTGCTGTAGGCATACTCGTACATAATCGCACTCGTTTTTGAAACTTGTTATTATTTGTCATTATGGAATTTTTATATTGTCTGCACTCTGCAGTGGTCATACACATACATAATCACTCTCATGAATACTCGCGCTTTGTGTGGGGCCGGCTTTAGTTATATATACGTACCTTTTTTTTTATTTTTTACTTCTTTTTTCTCATTTATTCATACTACTGTTCGCCCCACTCCCCGGAAACCGCTTTCGCGTTACTTCAGGGGGGTGCAGGCGTCCCTTACACACTAAACATTCATGCAGCATGCACCCTAAACTTAGCTAAACGAAATGCGGTCGCCCCTGTCAGGATTCGATACCTCGACCGATCGGACCAAATTTCGCTTTGACCTCGAGTGGCAGTGCGTATCCGCACTACTCCACCGAGGCGCCTATATATACGTACCTACACCTAAACAGCATAACCTTTTTTTTGAAACATGTTATTATTTGTCATTATATTAGGTAATTTTTATTTTGTAAGTCTGTGCTGCTCATACTCGTACATAGTCGCACTCGTAAATACTTGCGATTTGTGTGGGGTTGTCTTTAGTTAGCAAGACGTACCCACACGTCAACAACATGAGCTTTTTTTTTAAACTTCTCATTTGTCATCACCTAATTTTTATGTTGTAAGTCTGCTCTGCAGTGGTCATTCTCGTACATAATCACATGGATGACTACTCAGGATTTGTGTGGGGCTGGTTTTAGTTATAAAGACGTACCCACACATAAACAACAGAACCCTTTTTTTAAAACATGTCATTATTTGTCATCACATAATTTTTATTTTGTAAGTCCATACTGGTCATACTCGTACATAATCGCACTCGTGAATAGTCGCGATTTGTGTGTGGCCGGTATTAGTTGTAAAGACATACCCACACGGAAGACATTATTTGTCAATACGTAATTTTTATTCTGTAATTCTGCACCGGTTATACTGGTGCATAGGTAATCGCACTCATGAATACTCCCGATTCGTGTGGGGCCGGCTTTAGTTATAAAGCCGTACCAACACGCAACTTTTTTGAAACTGGTTATCATTTGAAATCACGCAATTTGTATTTAAAAAGGGTGTAGATTAATAAACTGGCAGATTGTTACTAACATGTGAACGACAATAAAACTAGAAAGTCACAAGACACACGTGACGTACCCCCTGATCTATCACTTCTATATTTGGTATATTTATTACAATCTGCTTACCTTGGGTATTAATAAAAGTTGTTGCTTGTTTTACTGACCCGTTAAAAAAAAGCGCAGTGAGTCAGCATAGAATCAGTTTAGTTGTCACCACGATCTAAAAATGAGGATGCCCTGACCTCCTCAACTATGGGTAAATAATGGCAACGGCAACGGATGTCATTTGACTAATTTATTCATTGGATTGAAACGACAAATTTGATTTGCGTTCCCATTTGCCAGATCTGCCAACAAAGATAGCCAGATTACTCAAATAAGCCCTTCATAAATCTCTCTACAACAATTGCTGTCTCTCACAGCAGTGTTTAAAAATAAAATTTAATTCATTTCATTGGCGTAACGTAGGTCAAGCAGTTCAGTCCCTGCCAATATTTTGTAATGTGCCTGTTTCATTAACGCGTTGCAACTTTGCCAGTAATTTGTAAGGTTTCGCGATTGGTTGGTTTGCAACACGAGTGGGACCTTAAAGTATTTTTGTTTACCTATAACAGTAATATGTTATTGTTTATCAAATTCTGCACTAATTAGCGTACAAAGGCGAAGGAAAACTATGTAATTAGCTGGATGTCCATCAATTAGGTATTTGATATTTTTAATTAGGTGCCCCTAAAATGCTGTATGGCGTGTCCATAACTTTGCAACACTTTCCATTTCTAAATGCTAATTACTTCAGAATTCACCTCATCAGTATAATTAGAACGAACTAGGTATTTTTAGCTTCCTTAATTTGATAATGGAATTATTGTGCTTACGAATATTGCAAGATAATATATTTTTTTTGCAGGTTGTGTTACCGAGTACTACGTAACGACCACAATGTGCTTGCTAATCGGAAATCCACATTGGAATGCTCGTGTGTTTATAAAAATATTTGTGAACTTTAAACGTTTATAACTGTGTAAAAATCGGAGTGCAATCGTTTACCCGTAAAAACTAAACGTGCGAAAATGCCTGGACTTACCGCATTCAATCGTCGTTGGAGTGTCGGCTCAGATGATTTCGTTCTCCCTGGCGGAATTTTATCACTTTTCCACTTGATCTGGTAAGTGCTGTTTTTATGAGTGTGAAAATGTAAGTGACGGGAATGTGTAAGATGTTGCAAGTTTTGATCATTCGGGCTTTACATCTTTCGCAGTTTTACACTTTAAAGTACGAAAATCTAGTTCTGCCCAGACCATTAATATTTTACAATGTACTGAAATTGAATTTCTAGTTCTGATCAGAAAATTGTTATAACATGTAACAACGCATAATTGCTGTATTCTTATGTATGCATGGGAGTGGTTTTATAGGTTACATGGATCATTTTCTTCACGCTCGTTAGGGTTGGGTAGAAATTTAGTTAATCTACGCTAATTAATCAAAAAATACACCTATATACAAGGACGCTTCTAAAATCAACAAACGATGGAACAATTAAAATATTAAAATTAATTTTCTTAGTCAATTACGAGGTGTGTTCAAATGAAACCCATCTTTGCTTTATAAAATTTTAATCAGCAGTTTATTTATTTATTTACTTAATCTGAAGTCCATTTGTACCGTTAGGTATTGGACTGTATACTTAATATTTACATCTTATCATTTACATTTATATTATTTTATTACTGTTATACTATTATTTTACATTTACAATATATTTGTTTGATAATATTTACATATTACATTTCACCCTTACGAAACCTTGATTTTTCTTTTCCATAATTTTCTGCCTTTTGACATTGTTCCTATTTCTCCCCAACTTATTCCTCGATTTTCAGCCACTCCTCCCAACGTATTCTTGGGCGTTCTACTTTGTTTCTTCCTTGAGTTCTCGCTTCATACGCTTGTTTGGTTATCCTTTCTTCTTTCATTTTATGTAGGTGGCCCAGCCAGCTCAGTTGTCTTTCTTCTATTATCTTCTATATGGGTTTTATTTTCAGCTGTTCCACTATTACTGAATTCCTTATCCTGTCTTCTCTAGTGATCCCTTGGATTTTTCTTAGAAATCTCATTTCAGCTGCCTTGATATGGCTTCTATTTCTTTTTGTTAAGACCCAGGATTCACTTCCATAAGTTCTCTCTCTCTCGTCGTGGGTCTTCATGTCTGAAGAGTTGTGACTTGTGTCAAATAATTTAGAAGTTGGTTAGTATGACTTTCCTCTACAATAGTCTGTCCTCTGCATCTCTAATATTCTGTTGAAGAGGAGCACCGGTTATTTCGCCTATCTGGTCCAACCAGGGTTTGGAAGATCTTCCTCTTGAACGGCGTCCTTCAATTTTACCCTGTACAACGAGTTTTCCCAGGTTATCATTAGTACGTCGAGTTAGGTGTCGAAAGTACTGTAGGATTCGTTTTAGCACTACCGTGGAGAGCCGGGTTGGCATTTTCACTTCTTCTATGACTGAAGCGTTTGTGCGGTGCTCTACCCAAGATATACGCAGCATTTTCCTCCAGCACCAGAGTTCGAACGAATCAATTTTCTTTTTATCAGTTGCTTTTAGTGTCCACGACTCAGAAGCATAAAGAGCTACTGAGAAGACTAGCGTTTGCACAAGTCTGATTTTAGTTGCTAGTGTAATATTTTTGTCTTTCCAAATTTTATTAAGTTTTGTCATTGCTGACCTGGCCATGTTTAGTCGTCTGTTAATTTCATCGGTGCTACCACCATCTTTACTTATATACGATCCTAGATATATAAAGTTATCAACCACTACGATGTCTTGCAGGTCTACTGGTAGTTTGTTTCCTCTATCAATTATCATAATCTTCGTTTTTCTTCTGTTGAGTCTAAGTTCCAGGTTCCTATTTTCGTTTTCAATCCACATTAGTATTTCCGTCATTTCTTCTGCATCTTTGGCAATCAAGGTAGTGTCGTCTGCATATCTGAGATTTGTAATTTTCTGCCCCCAATCGATATGCCCCCATTCCAGCCTTCTAGGCATTTCCGCATTATGTATTCGCCATATATATATTAAATAGTAAAGGCGATAATATACAGCCTTGTCTGACCCTTTTGCTTATTTTAAATGAATTCGACAGATGATTATCTATTGTGATCTTTGTATTACCTCCATCATATAGTTTTTTGACAAGGAAGACTAGATGTTCAGGGGCGCCCATTTCAATTAGTATTTTCCATAGTTCAGTCCATCGTACGCTGTCAAATGCCTTCTTATAGTCTATGTAACATAGATATGCCGGCACATTAAATTCTCTGCATTTTTCTATAAGTTGGCATATATTAAGTAATTGGTCTCTGGTGCCTTTACCTCGTACGAATCCCGCTTGCTCCACTGGGATTTGCCATTTAAGGAAATTTTTAAGTCGATCATGTAATATATTTATCATTATTTTGCTTGCGTGCGAAATTAGAGCTATAGTACGATAGTTGTCGCACTTGCCAATACAGCCTTTTTTGTGAAAGGTAATGAATATGGAGTTAGTCCAATCTTCCGGCCATTCACCCGTCTTCCATATTAGGTTACATATCTTTGTGAAGATTTCTATTCCTTTGTCCCCCAATGCTTTAATCATCTCTCCGCTGCTTTCGTCTTCGCCGGTGGCTTTATTTCTGCCAAGCTTCTTAATGGCACGTTCCCCTTCGCTGGGGATGATGTTCGGTTCTAGTGAGCATAAATTAATGTCTGTGAGTGCCTCTACATCTTGATGTGGTTGTTCTTCTTTATACAGTTGTGTGCAGTATTCTTCCCATCTTGCAATAATTTTACTAATCTCGCATAGTTTATTTCCTGCGGCGTCTTCAATGATTCAGGATCTCGGTTTGAGTTCTCTAGTGTTATAAGTTATAAGTCTCATAAGTTAAAGAGGGTCTTATAACCTTTTGGTATACTTGGGTTTTGATTTCCTTTGGTATATCTTTTTTTCCAAAGAATGCATTTCTAAGGTAGTTCTATAGCCTCCCTACTTTTCCTATTTTCTCTGGTATTTGTTTTTCTATTTTTTCGTTATTTTCTAGGAGTATTATAGTTTCCAAATAATTATAACTAGTAACTTGTTCTAGTGTTTTTCCGTTTAATTCTATCTTGTGTTTCTTTTCTTTGTTGGCCATTGTCATCGTCTTTGTATTATTTATATTTATTTCCATGTTTATTCGTTTTAATTCCGTTTGATATTTCTTTAGATTGTGTTGTTTTTCTTCTGATTCGGCTACGATCACCATGTCAAACGCGAATAGTAATTCTTGAAGTTGGACTTTTTTCATTTTCCTTGTTCCTATTTTCATATTTGCACATTTTTCTTTACATTTCCTGATTGCTTTGTCCATTACAATTGAGAATAGTAGCGGGCTAAGCACACATCCTTGTTTCAATTCTATCATTGACGTAAAAACTTTCGATTCATCATTATATGTTCTTACTTTATTTATATTGTTGCTATATAGTATCTTAACTATTTATATCATTTCTTCTTCTATTCCCCATTCTCTTAGGCATTCCCATAAATCACTTATCTTGTCGAAAGCCTTTTTCAGGTCTATGAAGACAATATATATGTCCTTTCCTTTCCTTACCAGCTTTTTCCCTACTTGTCTTAATATATACGAGGGTCAAGCTACAATTATTGAGAATGGAAAGATTGATACAGGTTTTCAGAATTTTTATTTTAAATATGTTCAAAGTAATTGCCGTTCACAATAATACATTTGACCATTCTCTCCTTCCATAGTTTAAAAGCGTTCAGCCAGCTGTCTTTAGGAATACTATCAAAATAAGACTTAACAGCGATATCAATCTCTTCTTCTGACTGGAACCTTTTCCCTCGCAAATGTTGTTTGAGCTCAAAAAATAGCCAAAAGTCACACATTGCCAAATCTGGCGAGTAAGGAGGATGTTCTATAACTTTGATTTTGTTTTCAGCTAAATACTGAAGAGTTATAGCTGCTGTATGGCTCGATGCATTATCATGATGTAACATGATTCCCTTTCTTGGCACTTTATTGAACACAGTAGGCAAACATTTTTCAACATACCATTTAGCGGTAACTGTTTTCTGCTCTTCTAATTTAATTGCGGCCACCAGCCCCGTGCTTCTAAAAAATACTGCGTACATAACTTTCTTCATTGCTCGCTGTTTTTTCACCATCGTAAGGGTTTCCTCATCTTCATGTATCCATATTCGGCTTTCTTGGCGAGTGGGAACATCAATAAATGGTATGTAGGTTTCATCACCAGTAACAATTTTACTAATAATTTGATGACCTCCAGCATTCAACATATCTAAAGTTTGTTGGCAAATTCTAACACGTTCTGCTTTTTGTATGTCTGTCAGATGATGGGGTACAAACCGACTTACAACCTTTTTCAAATGTAAATGTTCGTGCAATATTGATCTCACTTGCGAGGATCCAATCTTCAGTTTGGACTCTATCATGGCATAGGTAATTCGGTTGTCCTCTTCCACCATCTTGTTCACTGCAGCAATATTTTCGGGGTTAACAGCAGTTAAAGGCGGGCCAGCTCCTTTTCTGTGTACAACCGAGTTGCAACCTCGTTCAAATTCTTTATACCACTTATAAACCGTAGCTAATGATGGTACGAGATCCCTAAACGCCGATTTCAAACTTTCCTCACACTCATACGCGCTCAAGCCTTTCTTGAAATCATAGTAAATCATTATCCGAAAGTTCTCTCGTGACAATTCCATTTTGTCGATAACAGAAGCTTATTCAATTGGTTGTTTCTCAAACACTATTCAACCGAATTTCACAAACTAAACTGACATTGACAGATAACAGAATGCACTATTTAATAAACAACGATTTGTTTTGCATGGTTAACTAGATTTTTCTATTCTCAATAATTGTAGCTTGGCCCTCGTATATATATAAATACTAAATCTTGTGTGCTTCTTCCTCTTCTAAACCCGTGTTGTGCTTCTCCTATCGTGTCTCCTAATTCTTCTCTTATTCTGTTTTCAATTATGCTCGTAAATACTTTACTTGGTGTACTTGATATGGTGATCCCTCTATAATTAGTTCATTTTCTTAAATCTCCTTTTTCATATAACGGTAATATTCCAGTCTTGTGGAATTACTTTTGTTCTAATTATACTGTTTATTAGGTCTGTGAATATTGTTCTTGTTTCTGTCCCCATGTATTTTAACATTTCCGCTATAATATCGTCTTGTCCCGCTGCTTTCCCTACTTTTAGTTTGTCTATAGCTTGAGTAATCTCTTGTTCTGTTATCGGTTGTATAACACTTCTTTCCATATCACTTACTTGTATTGTTTCTCGTTCTTGTTCCTCAAGGTTTGTTTCGGTTAGTTCCTAGAAGTATTGTTTCCATCTATCTATAATGTCCTTCTCATCTGTTAATATATTTCCTTTTTTGTCTTTTAAGTTAGCCAGTTTCGGTGCTTTCTTTCATCTAATCTGTTTTAGTATGGCATAGAATAACTTCTGATTTTCTGCATAGTGTTCTTTCAGTTTTTCACCGAAATCTGCCCATGATTGTTTCTTTGCTTCCCTCACTGCATGTTTGACTTCTCTAGTACTTGTTTTGTATGATTCGTGGTCTCCTTCTTTTTTGACCTTAGATATTTTTTCTATTTTTGTTTCTTATCTTTTATTTTCCGTTGTATTTCTGGGGTCCACCATTTACTTCTTTTGGAGTGTATATTGGTTTATTTGACTGTCCCACAACTTTCTTTGGCGGCTAGAATCATATTTTTCTTAAAGTATTTCCATTTACTTTCTACTCCTATTTTCTTTTCAGCTTCTTCCATTTTTAGTCTATTTTGTAGTTTGCTTTGCTATGTGTCTTTGGTTTCTGCATCTTTTAGACTATAACTTTTAATTTATTCAACAATTTAATTACAAATAATTACTATCACAGTTAAGGCCCCTATAACATTGTTTTACTAACCCACAGATACCTTGCTCATGGAATTTTTGTGGCGGCTGATTGAAGAAGTCTTCCACGGCTATCTGTGCTTCTGCGTCAGACTCAAAATACCGACCTTTTAAGGCCCTTTTCAGCGGTCCAAAGATATGGAAATCGCAAGGCGATAGATTCGGTCTATAGGGTGGATGCTTTAAAACCCTCCATTTGTTGAGTTGAAGATTTTCTTTTACTACATTAGCAACACAAGGCCTAGCATTGTCGTGCAGCAAAATGACCCACGCGTAAGTTTTCCTGGACGTTGCCATCTTATTGCTTGATGAAGCTTGTTCAAAGCTTCATTTTACAGATTTGAATTGACATTTACTCCAGGTTCCTTAAATTCTATCAACAAGGGTCCTTCAAGGTCGAAAAAATATGTTAATATCACCTTGCCTGCAGAAGGTTGTGCTTTAAACTTCTTCGGTGGTGCTGAACTTGAATGTTTCCATTGCATCGACGAATGGCTCATAGTAATGGCACCAAGTTTCGACACCAGCAACTAGTGACAGAAGAAAGTCATCACCATTTTGCTTATAGTCTGTGAGGTGTTGCAGAGATAAGCCCATTCGCAAGCATTTTTGTTCATTAGACAAGAGACGAGGAACCCATTGCAGATTCTACACTCGCATCAACAATTTCTTAAATTTCTCTAATTGAAATTCGTCGATTTTCTCTAATAAGGCCTTCCACATATGCCATATTGTTTTCTGTTATTGCAGTATATCGTGCACCTGGTCGCGGCTCATCCATAGTCCCCTCTTTTCCATTCTTAAATTTTCGGCACCATTCCTTCACAGTTGTGTACGCAATACATGCATTTCCAACACTACTTGCATTCGCGTATGAATCTGCAATGGCTGCACACCCTCAGCGCATAATAATTGTAGGACCGCACGCTGATCAAACTTGGACGGATTTTCAACAATAAACGCCATTTCAAAATCGAATTTTTAAAAGTCAGAATCAAATTAAACGCCAGAAATGTATTAATGTGTTGCTTACAAACACTACTAGCATTAATATTGCATTTGTTGTCAAGGCTAAGTTGATCAAAGAGGGGTTTTAGTTGAACAAGCCTCATGCTATAAAATTCTTGTAAGGAAGAACACTATTTCAATAGAAACAATTACATATAGGGTGAACAACTAAAACAGTTCGCCTCAACACACTTTGTAAAAGACCAAATTTGAAAAAATGTGCTACGCAAGTCAACAATGGTATGGTTTGAAGGGAGACATCTTTTACTATGTAAGTAATATATCTTGCTTCATCCCCCATCACCAACCACTCCAAAATTTTAAGTGATATGGGGTGTCAAGTGATTAATTGGAAAGAGTTTTCTGCTCTTTGTACAGTCTCAAAATATGTTTCAATTCCGTTCATTCAGATTGCATTTGGCTTTCAAAGAGCAAGGAAGTGCTCGTCGCGCTCCGTTATCTTGTAATGTCAAGTGCAATAAGTAATGTGATTAAGTAGTGTTCAAACAATAAACAGTTGGAACCTGAATTAAATTCAAACAGGGTAAGAATACCTTACAACTTAAAATAAAGAATTTAAATACTTCAAATCTCAAGTATTAAATCACTGAGAGGAGGCTGGCCTTCGAGAAGTAGATTCGGGCCACGCTCCTATCGCGGTGCGATAGCAGCTATCTCAGAGGCCAAATGTTTTTACAAAACCGCATCTTGCGAAGTATAAATAAATAATATAAAAATTTTCACGGCCGGGAACGTACCCGGATCAGTCACTAACATGATTAACGCGTCACAACTACCTCAGTTATTAAATAACCAAACACAGCTGCAACCTCACCAGTATCAAACCGGGCAGATGTACCCTAATCTACAATCTCTACCAATGTATCCTAACCAAACCCTAACAGAAAACATACCTTATTCCGCATACAATTTACAACATCAACTCATGCAACCACCACATACTGCATATTCATATACGAATTCTTTCTCACTGCCTATGCAAATTACTAATCAGCCAAACCAAAACATTACTGATGCTACCAGCATTAACAATGCTAAATTAAATGATGAAGACATTGAAATAGATGAATGCACTTCTGAGAAACACCCATGGCAGAAGGTTGGTAACTACAAAAGAAAGAGAATCAACCGGCAACCATCAGAAGAAAATGAACAGCAAATCACAACCCCAAATAGGTTTGAATCACTCCCAGTTGAAGACATCAACATTAGCCAGACGGAAAATGATGCATCCAATGCAAGGACTGCTAACGCCACACCACAAGTTCCCAAACCACCCCCAATTTATGTACACGGAGTCAAAGATTACAAAGCCATGGTGGCCAACCTAGCTAAGGTTGTTGAGGAAGAAACCTATTTAACTAAATCACTGGCCAACGACACAGTAAAAATTAATGCCAGAACACCTGACACTTACAGAAAACTAATTCAACACGTCCGTGAAGAAGAAATTATACATCACACATACCAGATAAAACAAGATAGAGCCTACCGTGTGGTAATACGTGATTTACATCACTCCATACCACTATCTTATATAAAAGAAGAACTAGCAACCAAAGGTCATGTAGTGAGAAACATTATTAATGTCAGACATAGAGTCAGCAAAGTGCCTCTCCCAATGTTCTTTGTCGACTTAGAACCCCAAAAAAACAACAAGGATATTTATAGTTTAGAATTCCTGCAACACTGTAAAATCAGAGTTGAACCGCCTAGAAACAAGACAGATATAATCCAGTGTACAAGATGCCAATGCTATGGACATTCAAAAGCGTACTGCTTGAAACCATTTAAATGCGTTAAGTGCGGAGGAACACATGATACCAAAACATGCATAAAATCTAAAGACACGCCAGCAACATGTGCACTTTGTAATGGCGACCATCCCGCTAATTACAAAGGTTGCACAGTTTATCGTGACCTAATCAACCAAAGAAATAAAAACAATCCAAGGAAACCAATTAGACATGCCCCGGCAACGCAATACGTCAACATTCAAAACCAACAAGCAAATAACAGCTTAAGACAAAACTCAATTAGTTATACTCAGGTAGCATCAGGCATGCCAGTCACTCAAACAAGCAACCCCAACAACTTAGACATAACTGACAAATTATCAAACTTCTTCAATGATTTTAAGAATATGTTTTCTCAATTACTCAATCAAAACAGCATGATACTCACTATGCTCACAACGGTCATAAATAAACTAACACATTAATGGCTCCTACGTTAAGAATAGCAGCATGGAATGCAAACGGGATAGTAAACCATGTTCTAGAAATAATCACATTCTTGAAAATTAACAGTATCGATATACTTTTAATCTCTGAGAGCCATTCAACTGAAAGAACAATGATCAAAATACCCTACTATATCATTTACTATGCAAATCATCCTGATGGTACTGCGCACGCAGGATCATCTATCATCATAAAGTCAACTTTAAAGC
>JABXWE010064738.1:0-15131 GCA_014611495.1 Limonius californicus
AGGCATTTAATCTAAACCTAAAATGTGTTTAACAATGCCTATAACAAAATTGTGTTAAATGTTTAGGTTACTGATTTGCAGTACAACCGTGTAGTTCTAATAGTGGTCACAAACAAATGATTGTATGTTTCCTATTTTGCAATAACTGTAAATCAATCTGTTAATTATACATTTTATTTTCATATGATCTAGTGTGTTGACTGTAACATTCACATTCTTCTGAGCTAATCAGTGACTTCAGCTTTAGTATCATCACTTAATCAAAATAATTTTACAGCGAAAATCGCTAGTAGTAGAAAACCAACAAAAAATTAATTAACGAAAACTGTAACATGCCCATAACCGATTGATTTACGAATCAGATAATTAATTAAAATGATATATTATTTAATAATTTTGATATTACTTTATAGAATTATTTGAATAGCATTCAAATCGCTAAAAAATCATTATAAGCTATTTATGGTTTGCTTTTGTTCATAAAAATAGGTACAAGATGCAAAAATCGTAACTGTGAAAGTAATTGCGGTAGCGAATTTCTGTTTGTAATTTTAGTTAATAATTACCTAGTGCTAGGCGTTTTATTCTAGTGTAACAATCAAACAAACCTACGTTTATCAAAAAATCGGGATCATTTGTAGTATTATTGTTGAAAATCCATAAAGGAATGCAAATCTGCAACCATATCGTGAAGTTGTTATGGTTATTGTAGTGGGAGGAAAACTTTTATATCAAGCGGTTCTGTGAAGATCATTTGGTTTTCATTCAATTACTTTAATTCGTCTTACCGCCACCATCATATCACTATTTGGCGGGCTTCTGAGAGAGAATGTTTATATTGAAATCTGTTACGAAAACAATTTCAAAAATTAAATTAAATTATGGTTACGGTTGTTAACATATCTGTGGCAATTGTTTCGTTATAATATCATTTTGACAATTACAATTACGATGTCGAAAAGTTCTGTTCATTACAGCGTGGAACAGCGTACCACAATCAAATTTCTTACGAGTGAACGCCTAAATTCGACTAAAATTCTTACAAACTGCGAGCGCAATACGGCGGACAATATCGTAATAAAAGACAGTTGTTTCAATGGTCGAAATCTTTTAGAGACAAAAGAACTCGTGCAGAGAATGAGCCTCATCTACGACAAGTTGTAACTTCGATTAATCGAGAAAATGAAGAATAATTCAGTGCTCTTATTCAACAAGACAGATTGGTAATAGTTTATTAACATTTGCATATTAGTGTCGGAAGTGTTGAAGATATATCATAAAAAGCAAGCTATAGTATCGTCAGGTGAGTTCCAGGTAGAATTCGTGCTTGTTGACTGTAGAACACAAGTTGAGTGGTTTGCAAATCGCTCCTTCTTTACTGCAGAGGTACGAGAGAGAAGATGAATTTGGACTCAATGGGACAATGAAACCTGGATCGTGTTACATTGCATCTCCAAAGCCAAAGAATGCAACAACTGCGTTGTCAGCTGGTAAAATGATGGAAACATTTTTTGGAATTCTCAAAGCCCTTGAATGAAGGGTTGTTGTTTGTCGATTTCCTTACAGAACGTCGTACAATTAATGTAGATGTAGACTATCATACGACTTGCTTGGCCGATAAAGTTAAACTAGCAGTCAAGAACAAAGTTGTATTTGTTTTTTCCAAGATACTGCTCGCCCTCATACTGCTGTAAGAACAATTGAAACCATCCACAAACATTAGTGGGATTTTCTTTCGCATGCAGCATACAGCCCTGCTCCTTCTCCCTCCGATTTTTATTTGTTTAGCCCATAAAAGAATTTTTAGTCGGGAAATGATTTCAGTCAATAACAACGTTATTGAAGCTGTTCAAGAGCGGATACGCTTGCAACCGAAAGTTCAGAAACGCATTAGAAAGCTTCCAGATCGATGGCGCAAGTGCACCGCAAGGCAGAGAGACTACATCAAAATAGTTTTTATCTCTGTAATATCCTTTCTTTATAAATAATTCCCGTTTAAATTTGAACAGTCCTCGTATTTTTGGAAAAGCGTTTATGTAATCCCACAATGTCTGCTTATTCAGAACACAGAGGTACCGTTAGCGTATTTTTAGGGAAATATTTAATACGAAGTAATATTTCAAGCATATTATATAATTCATAGAAAAAATAAGAAATAAGATGATAAATCATAACTTTAGAAGTTCAGGATAGATTAAGATAATACTTATATAAATTTTCTCCAGGTATTCTTTAAATAAGGCTAGGAATATGCAAAATTTATTTTCTATTGATTTAGGGTTCAAATATCCCATGAATAACGTCCCTGTAAGTAGTTTGTGGAACATGTTTCAAATAATTTTTGTTAGTGCTACAGACACTGGTGAGAATACTAACTAACAAAATATGATATGAATAACCCAAGGAGTAAGACACGGATGCCCACTTTCGCCAGTATTATTTAACGAAATTATTAGGAGGTGGAAAATAAACTGTAACCTTAATAATGACACAAATTTTAATAATGTAACAACACTCCCATTTGCGGACGACCAAATAATAATAGGACCATTTGAAAACGCGATACAAATAAATTTCAACTACATAGAATAGTTAAAGACTTCAATATGTCCATATCACTTAAGAAAACGAAATCTATGGCATTCAGAGGGAAACATCCCGACGAAGCTGATACTAAACAATAACACCATCTAAATCTAAATCTCTCATTTCAAATATTTCGGATGCACAAATTCATACGAAAGTCACGAGATTCCAGCAATTATGCAGAACCATTCGTAGAACTTTATGAGGAAAAGCCACCCGAGAAACCGAAACAAAACTAAATAAGACGATGGCTATCCCCATTCCCCTCTATGGGAGCGAAGTTTGGGTAATGCAAAAGGAAGATGAGAACAGAATAGAGACAGCACGGTCCTTAACGGGATATACCAGAAGCAATATGAAAAGCAATGAAGACATCAGAGCGGAATTAGAAGTAGACAGTGCAAATAAACTTATGGGTATAATAAAATATAGAGACAACTGGAAATAACATATAGAGAGGATGCCAGAAAACAGAGTGCCCCAGAAAGCAAAGAAATACAAATTTACGGGAAAAAGAATCATCGGAAGGCCTATGAAAAGAAGGAATGTATGAGGACAAAAACAAGGAAAGAAAAATTGTTTTGGAAAAAACTGTGTTATTGCTTTTCAAAATATTCGCCTTTAAGATTTATACACTTTCGCATGCGTTCAAACCAATTCTCGAAACATTTTTTCCACTCTGAAGTTCGTATCTCAAAAACATGATTTTTGAAGGCTTCAACAGCTTCTTGAGGTGATGAAAATCGCTGTCCACCCATTTTTTGTTGGACATTCGGGAACACAAGGAAGTCGTTAGGCGATAAATCAGGTTAATACGGACAATGAGACATTAATTCGATGTTTTTCTCCTTCAAATAATTAATTGTTTGACGTGCTGTGTGAGAGCTGGCATTGTCATGGTGAAGTATGATGCGACGTTTTCGGTTGTTTTTCCTGATTTCGTCGATAGCTTCTGGTAAACAAATTGTTGTATACCATTCAGCGTTAACTGTTCTTAGATCCTCTAAAGGAATGGTTCCAACATGTCCAGTACAACCGAAGAAACAAGCGATCATTTTCTTGGAAGTACTACGCGAACGAATAACTTTTATGGAATTCGGTTCAACTTGGAACACCCAAACCTGTTACGGATTTTACAGTTCTTCGGTCGAATTTTTTGAGCATTTCCTAACACCAATTAACACGAGCTTTTTTTCGAGCTTTGGTGAAATTATGCGGAATCCATCGGGATCAGATATTTTTCACAGCCAAATGTTCATGCTAAATCGAATGTACTGCAGTCTTCGATATGCCTAAGGATGCCTCTATCTCACTGTAGGTCAGATGCCGATCTTCTTCAATCATGTGGCGCACAGCATCGATGTTTTTGGAATAACAACCGATTTTGGCCGAGCTGCATCATTGACGGACGCACGACCACGACGAAATTCTGCAAGCCAGTTGTAAGCAGTCTTTTCTGATGGTGCTTCATTGCCAAAAGTTGAACGAAGCGATTCTATGTACCTGTTGTTGTTAAGCTAGACCTTTATTAAAATCGTAAAAAATCATCCAACGAAAACCTTCATGTGAAATTTCCATTTTTTTTACAAGATTCCTTTTTTTAAACGCTCACTGTAAACAAACTACTCGATCAATTTCTAAGCTGCCACTGTTTTGACAATATCAAATGTCAAATTTTGCGAAAATAGTAATGTCATATCTCAATAGCGCCATCTAGTGGTTATTTGTACAAACTTAAAAGGCTGTACTCTTATAAAGAGCAGGAACAGGCCAAATTGCCCAAATCTTGTAGTTAATGATGATGATGACAACGGTTTTTTTCAGTTACAACTTATTGAACTTAGTCTCCAATATCTTGCCCTAAAACAATTCTTGTGTAGATGCTCTTGGTTAAAAAAATCGATATTACTTTTAAGCGTAAAGACAAAAAGGGGGGTATTCAATTGTGAAAAAGATGTGGAGTGTACTAAGTAACTTTATATATTAATTTATCTAAAGTAGTGGTCTTCAAACTGTTTTATATTTTAGGACAAAAATTTTTCGCAGTGTACGGCGGTTCGTCGAGGCACATATTACAAAAGAACAGTTTTCTAGGAAAACAAGTAGCTGATTGTTTTTCTTCAAATGTGTATTAGTATTGAATATTAATATTTAATTCGTCTACTAAGTACAAGGTTTTCAAGATTTCGTGAAGCACCAAGGCATTTCAGTACACAGTTTGAAGACCGCTTTTTAAAATAGTGAAACGTTTTCATAAAACATACAGAATAATTTCGAATATGCTAATCTGGTTTTAGTCTTCCGCATTATTCTCATACAAAATGACAATTCTAATATATGTCAGTTTCATATGAAATGCACCACCCATTAAAAATAAAGCTACGTGTTTGAAAATTTGCTAAAATAATGTTTTATTACTGCGTATGAAATGATCACTGTTTCCATTAAAAAATCAAGTGGTTGTGGTGTTCGTCTACTATCTTTCATCAACTTGTTGCTTAGAAACAAAACAATACCTAGTAAACATTAATTAGTTGCTTCAAGATTTTGTTACATTTTGTGACAGAATTAGTGTTTTAAAATGCCTCCAGTAAGATAGAAATGTTAACCACATTTCCGATCTTGATAGAGGTCGAATTATCGGCATGAAAGAAGCTGGACTTTCTTTTCGTGAAATTGGTAGAAGGGTAAATCGGGACCACACTACAGTTGCACGAATATGGTCTGCTTGGTCAGAAGATGGCATAAGCGACATCGTTCAGGTGGTACACCTCCACGTAGCAGCAATGTTCGTGAAGATCTACTTCTTCGAAGAATGGCTACACGAGACCGCTTTCAAACAACTAGATCTGTTGCTGTAGACTAGATGCGAGCTCTTCACCGCCGCGTGTCAATGGCAATAATTTACTGAAGAATCTCTTCTTTTGGACGGGGATCCTATCGTGCATTTCAACGGCTCCCTTTAACTGCACATAACAAGGCTGTTAGGCTTGCTTGGTGTCAAGAGCACTGGAATCAGCAATGGAACGACATTGTCTTAGTGACGAATCAATATTTTGTTTGTGGCCAAATGACGGCCGTAGGAAGGTACGTCGATATCGAGGAGAAAGACGAAATCTAGCTGAAAGACGCCACACAGCTTTAACACCTGCAGTTATGGTTTGGGGTGCGATTTGTTTCGGTAGAAGATCACCTCTTGTGTTCGTCCCAGGCACTTTAAATGCTCATCGCTATATTCATAATGTCCTGGAATCGGTGTTAGTGCCATTCATGCAGACGTTGCCAAACGGTATTTTCCAACAGGATAATGCACGTCCACACACTGTAAACATTACCAGAACGTACCTCCAACAAGTACAATTTCAAATGTTGCCCTGACTTGCACGATCACCGGACTTATCGCCGATAGAACATCTTTAGGACATGATAGGCCGGCGATTAAGATTATTGCCAAGAGCTCCTAACAACTTATACGAGCTGAGACACCAACTTTAGGCTATATGGAACGAGATACCCCAGGAGAACCTAGATCACTTGATAGAAAGTTCATGGCGATGTTACACATTATTAATTTTGTTTCCGTTGTTGTTATTGTTTTCTTATAATTGTTAATCGTTTTTTATGAAAACCTGACCATTTCATACGCAATAATGAAACATTATTTTAGCAAACCCGTAGCTTTATTTTTAATGGGTGGTTTCATATGAAACGATGTGTATTTGAATCTTTGACAACTGAAACAGTTAATACTGAAATTTTCCAACTATGCGCCATGAAACAGTTTCTCTTACTATATAGACATTTTTATTCAGATTTGCACTTGAACCGCCAACGTAAATTGTCGCAGGAATTAAATAAGGTTGGGTTCATGTTTAAAATATCAGAAGGAATTATATAAGCAAACACTATAATAAATCTCTTGTACGTAGCGTTCCAATACATCCATACCATTAAATAAACATTCCGCAATATAGCGGCAGTAATACGATCTTACTCTATGTAATCACGATCTATTATTATTATAGAAAATATTTGTTGTAGGCGCTTGTCGCCAGCTCGTAGATTTTATCTGTTCAATGTTACACTTACCAAAGTCTTTTATATATTTCTCCAACTTGTCGTTTTCGTCCTGTGACGAAATGCTGGCCAAATGCATTCCATGAAACCGACAGAACTGCGTTGCCCGGAAGTAATTCGCCTGCAAAATTATAATTAGTTATTTTAATTAGTTGTTATCCTTAAAATAATTTAAGCATGTGCTGTTGCGTTCGATTTAAACCTTTTTGTGTCGCATGCAAATTTGTAATCTACGTTTCAAAAAGCTTTCAGGATAAAATGTATGTTATGATTTGGAAAGGAATTTCATAACAATACCTAAAACAAGAAATAACCTTAAAGTCTGGTTTATTTATTAACTTCGGATTTTATATCCACCTGCACAAAATAAGATAAAAAAATTGGGATTTTTGCCAGACACTCGTTCGTTCGGGACGGACAAAAGAATTGTTATTGTCCTTGGCGTCCTTGTATTTTCAAAAATATGCACCAAGAACAGGTTGTTTGCTTGAGATATTCAATATGGGTACAATATGTGAGAAAAACATGGGGGACCAAGAAGCTAACCTTGACAAGATATAAATTAGTTCATTAAAGAATCATTATTTGCGCAACTCGCTTGACTGACTCATAAGTGACAACTTTTTAACAATAAAAAACTTAGTTAAAAGGAAGACCGTTAAACGGACCTTGTAGCCTGCCAAGAAATAATCTCGGTAATCTATACATTACACAGCGCTTTGTTATGTTTAAACGGGAGTGACAATATGTTATTGTAGAACATATTTTTTACACCTACAGAAACTCCTACCATCGCTAGTACTACTCCTAGTAGTAAACGGTAGGCAGTGAATTACAGTTCGGATCAATTTTGAGTAATTGCTGCACACTCAATATTTCGTTTTATTTTCCCCGAGGGTTCGAATCATCGCATGCAAAATGAACCAGGAAGTTTTGGAGAAGGTGGCGTAACAGTCGTAACACATAAAATAATTAATATGAGTACAGTACCCAATTCTTTTCCTGATGCTTATCCATGTAAAATAAAGAAGAAAAGTCGCAGAAATCACAGCCAGCAATAGCATTCGACCTAATCCGACTTCGATCGGGTTGGTTACTTAAGACTTGAAAATATTACACAAACTGCCTTTCGAAATTGCGTGCAGTTGTGCAGAATCGTGCATCACAATTAAAAATTCGGTACTCGTGCAGTGTTTGATCATTGCTAATAATACCAATTTATTTTTAAAAATACACCAAATTGGTGTAGATACGGACGATAAAGACAAGGTCAGCAGTCATCAAAGCGAGTCATTCGAATTCCATTACGAAAGTGAATGGTTTGTATTTTCTGTGTCAACTCCAATTTCCATCCATGCAGACTTTACAAGGACTCTGACATAAACACGAAAATACGAGACCTTTGCGGTGCAAAAATTTAAAGAAACTTGACAGAAATTGATGAAGATAATTAGTGAGATAAGATGTTGATGAACGTTTGGCAAAAAACTGATACATCTTGTACAGCATGTTAAAAAACTACGCCTTAAAATCCTTGGAAAATCAGAACAAGCACAAATTAAATCGAATACAAAAAATCCACCAAAATAGAAATTTCTAAATTCCTGACAATTCCCAATTCATCATCTACTTTCATTAAATCCATCGTTTTCATTTAAGCAACCTTTCTTCACCTTTGGAAAGGTCATGCGTTCATTGCCCAATAGTTTCTTCATCTGCAAATAATCGTTGGCTCCATTCTGGGGAAGCATCTACAATTTCCCAAACACAATTTCTCGTAGTTCTCCGACACTTTTCTTCAAGGTCGTTTTGAAGAAGACGTGCTTTCGTTACTACAAACATTTAAGCCCAATGCTGTTCTTACAATTTTTATGTCCTTTGCACTTTTATGAAGGTTGTCGTGTTGCTTGGCGGGTTTTCTTCGCCATTCGGTTGAAATATTTCAGGCTGACGCGTTTTGAAAAATAAGTTAATGCTGGACAAGTTCTCTTCTTGGAGATGGCTGTCAAGGATGTCTGCGTATTTATAGCATCTGCGTTTAAATTATCATACGGTTAATTATTTAATTTAAGACTCGTTATATTGTTGTTTGCTTCATCAAGGTTTACTTAAGGGAATTGGTATCATAAACTGAATTTCAGGCTTTCAATTGGTATTGTGTAATTTCTATTAACAATCATGGTCAAACTTCGTTTCTCCCACTATTTTTCTCCTCTTAACTTCATTACCATGGTCATTGCTTCAACATATGGATTTTTTTATTCTTAATATTTATTCTTTTTTACTAGCCGCACGTTTCTTTTCAATACGTGTTGTTCTTCTTTTTTCTTCTTCATTCTTATTTATCAGTAACTAAACTTCGCCAGTTCGGGTGTAGTTACTCATATTTTATTAAATTTGTAAGAAACTGATTTAAATTTTGCGTTTTCTTACCATTTTCCCCGTCCTTTTTAGGGCATTGACATGGTTATATTTAAATATTTAATTTTAATTTGATGTTTACCATTTCTACCTATTTTATTAACAGCAAGTTTTATTATTACTTATTTGGTTCCCTTTTCTGATCTTTGTTTCCTAGGAGAAAATTGTTTAAGTTTCATGTGCGACTAACCATTTTTTTTATCTTCATCATGCAATCTTCTTACTAGTTTGGATTTCTTCTTCATTTCTTGCTTTCTTACTGCTTATTTGTTTTCTAACAATTTCGATAATTTCTTAGCTTTCTTCATGTTTAATTGGCTATGTTTTGCTTTCCTCATCTTGACTGTGCAATCTTCTTACTAGTTTGAATATCCAATTTCTTAGTCATTTCTTGTTTTCTTGCTGCTTGTTTGTTTTCTAACAATTTGGATAATTTCTTAGCTTTCTTCATTTTTAATTGGCTATGTTTTGTTTTCCTCATCTTGACTGTGCAATCTTCTTACTAGTTTGGATATCCAATTTCTTCGTCATTTCTTGCTTTCATACTGTTTGTTTGTTTCCTAACAATTTGGATAATTTCTTAGTTTTTTTCATGTTTAATTGGCTACGTTTTGTTTTCCTCATCTTGACTGTGGAATCTTCTTACTAGTTTGGATATCCAATTTCTTCGTCATTTCTTGCTTTCTTACTGCTTGTTTGTTTCCTAACAATTTGGATAATTTCTTAGCTTTCTTCATGTTATTAATTGGCTATGTTTCGTTTTCCTCATCTTGACTGTGCAATCTTCGTACTAGTTCGGATATCCAATTTCTTCATCATTTCTTGTTTTTTTACTGCTTGTTTGTTTCCTAACAGTTTGTATAATTTCGTAGCTTTCTTCATGTTTAGTAGAACCTGTTTTGTTTTTCTCATCTTCACCACTTTACCTTCTTACTGCTTTGGATATCCTCTTTATATGACATTTTTCGTTTTCTTCATTCGGTCATTCTTTTTTCTTTCTCAACAATTACAAAATTGGTCTAGTTTTTTTTTCTCCACCGATTGACCATGTCTTGTTTTTCTAATTTTCACCATTCGAATATTTATTTCTGCTTTGCTTTTCTATTTTTGGTTTCATTCTACTTCTTATTCTTGTTGGTTTTAATTTCTTGCAATTTTTCATTTCCTTATGCAATTGTCATTGGTTTTGTTTTGTCATCTCCACTATTTAATATTCTTCTAGCTTTAAGTAACCACTTCTTCGTTAATAGTATTTTCTTCTTCTTCCTATTTTGTTTTGTTCTTTATCTGTTAAGAAAAATGCTTTGCTTTGTTTATGTTGAATTGTCCCTATTCTTTCCTATCTTCATCATTCAACCCTCTAACTGGTTTAAGTATCCACTAACTTCACCCTTTTTGAAGAAAACACATACACCACATCTTTAGAACTTTGTTTGATTTCTTCATTGATTTTCTTTTCTCGTTCTACAGCTCTTAAGGTCAAAGTAGTCACTTTCGCAGTTATGATGATATTGTACAAACGTTTCTTCGCTATTTCGTTCTTGTTGCGTTTTCTTTAGTGTTATACACGATTTCAAAGTTAAGCCATTTTCACCCATTGTTTTGGTATTTTTTCATATATTTTCTTGAACTATGCTTAATCTTCCTTGGAATTGTAAGCCGCAATGTAAACACATTCTTCTTTCTTTTCTTCTTTCCTCTTCTTCAACAATTTTGAAATTTGGATATTATTTTTCATTTACACAGTCATTAACTCCCCTTCCTTATTTTTAATTCTTTCCACTATTGCTATTTTTAGCTTCCAAGTAATGATTTTCATTAGATCTACATGAGTTTACAATATTATGATTCCAACAAACTTCATTACATAATAGTTAAACCCCCATTTAGATTTTTACTATTTCTTCTGAACATATCAATCACAGCGCTTGTGTTTACCAAATGACCACTATTAGGGTCATGCAAGGAGCTCAAAAACTATTCGAGGAATTAAATCTCAGGTTGCTAAGAGAAAGTTATAAACCAAATATTACAACAGCGTAACGAACTGAAGCTGATAAACATTGGCAGGAACGCAAAGTCTTAAGCACGATTTGCTAAACAGCCACCAAATACGATTTGGTTGCTGAAGAACAAAAATATGTTAGGAATTTTCCAGTATATAAACAAAGGAAGAAATTGAGGAGATAATTCTTGAAGGAATTTGAGGAGTTATTTTTAAGAAAAGAACAACAGGTAAACAACACGACTGAACTTGACCTTTTCGTCCACCTTGATACTTAAAGCGTTACCTAAAGTTAAATGAACTTATTTTTTCGAAAGCAAGGTATGTCCAGCAAGCTTTAGTTTTGGGTTTATTGGAAATGCATTACAAATGGAGAGAATAGGTCTTACCTTAAAAAATATTCCCAAATAGTATCGTTTATCTCCGAGTTTCAGCAAAGGCATGGTCCAACGGTTAAGGGTTGGGGACGAATCGTCCACGCAGTTTGGACAGTCTGCAAAAAACGAAACGCATTAGTAAGCATCATCCCCACGAGAATCGGTGATAAGCAAAGCAAAGCATAATAAGTGTCAACTCGCCATCCTGCAGCTCATTTATTCTATACACACTTGGTGGTGAATTATTGGCAGCGAATACACCAAGAACTAAAAAACTGTACGCCAAAACTACACCCGCTAAGAGATACATCGTTAGGACACACGGCGGAGTGTAAAATTATTACTAAACTAAAAGGTGAGGTATGTCTTCCTCGGAGGCTGATGATCGCGTCCTTGCGAGGCAGAGAAAGTGGTTTTCGGTGCTGGTGTTCCAACAATTGGCGCTCCCGTCATACACACCATACACCTCCCAATCGCACGTCACTGATTGGGTCATTATCACATAACACTTTTACGCTAACGATTCGTAATTTCGAATATCTTCAACGAGTACCGCTCATGCTGACATCTCTCACGCAAGGCTGCTGTGCGATGCTCGAAAGTAGAATGCAGCCCCCTTCGGAATGCACCGCCGAAAAATGCCAAATGCAAAACGTGTTTATTTGGAAACGACCAAAGTTTACATTCAAATTATACGCTTCGAGGATTTTTAACGTGACATCCGAACTCAAGTGCTTTTGAATTCTGAATTATCCACAATTTTACTTCCGCGACTTTTTTCGACAATTATCAAGGCAAACATTCGAATTCCTGAAATAACAATATTTTCCAAACACGTTTCATTAATTTGCGCATATTTGCTTATGCCGCACGTTTTCAAAATATTGAATAGATAACGAAATATTCCAAAAAAAGTACTTTGAATTTAAAATATGTGATTATTTAATTTTCTCTAAATATGTATAGATAAATATGCAATTTTTAATTACTAGCTATAAAATTGGCATGCATTTAAAATGCCAAAATATTTAAGCAAGTAAATAAAATATTGATATTGTCACGAAGTGACATAAAATATGAAAGTTAACAGATGCAACAGAGAAAAGTCAAAACTATTTGAATTAAAAATTTGTAATACATCTCATCATGAATTCCAAAGAAGCAAATCGGCTAATCATTATATGGTACGTAATGCTAATATTACCCTATAATAAGCTTATCATATTATGTTTAAGTAAAACTTTCTAACAGAAAGACATGTATTTTCTCCCCTAATTTAGTATACAGGGTGTATCAGAAGTAGGTACAAATGTTAAAACCAGTAATAGACTGGCTCAAGTAGAATTCAATGATACTATTCATTTTTCAAAATCATTAAGTTTATTTTTTTGAATTAACCATAAACTAAAATTTTGTTTGAGAACTGCTTATGATACATAGAAAATGCATTTAAGCTGTAGGAGATTATTACCTAATTGTAAAGTAAATCCAAAGTGGCAAACACGTAAAAACTTCTCTGGTTTGTGATAAACTACAGAATTGGCAGGAATTACCTAATCGTTTGTGGCAGGTAAAGAAATTTTTTTGCACTTCTACCTTACTCTCCTTTGCATAACATGTCTATGAACTCAAATTTTTGTTATTATTCTTCGGTACTCAAACAATTTTGGGTGAAATTTTCAATTATTATTTTCTCATATCTTAAGGGTTCCATTGCCAAAGAAGTGTTTTTTCTGGTTTGTATATATTGTAATCTACCATCGGATTTAATATTTGTACCTATTTCTGATACACCCTGTATAAAACCCGTCAAAAAACAAAGTACATAAGTTGTGATTTGCGACTTATTCAGTATATCTTCGTGACGTTGCTTCCTTGACTGATTATTTGTAATGTTCTATCAGAGGGATACTGATATCTATGTAATTTGTATTCAGAGTTTCTTTATTGTTATATAATCCTAGCTAAGCTAAAATACTTAATTTTTAATTAATTGTGTAAAGTTAGTTAAAGTATGTCCTTAAAATCCACTTCGTGACAATATGAATGCTGCCAGTAAATCTTCTAGAGGCAATTTTCTGAAAGAAATTCCATGTAAATAACAAAATCATACTTCATTTGGTACTAAGAGGAATTAAATTACGCGAATCATTAAATATTATAATTTTAAATTGCTATTTAATATTTTACTATTTACTGTTGTAATCTTCTCAGATAGGGAGATTATATTATTGTAAAGTGCATTAAGGTCTTTTGTTGTTAGTAAACTTAAACGTTGACTTAAGTTAAAACATTTATATTAATCAATATGTTTAGTAGTCGCAAGTCTACTACTAAAGCCCACTTCATCACAATATCAAATAATTATTATAAGTATGTAATGAAATTTTTAAGAAAATCCGCTCTGTTGCTGACTCTGATAAAAGTGCAACTAATTTGTGTTCTAAGTTACATTAAATTATATGCGACATTAACAGATTGTTTTAAATCCTGAACTGCTATTTACTCTTGTAACGATTCCTAAAAGAAGATTATATTTATATAAGTTGTGGTGAGCCTTCCTTTATTACAGTAAACTCGGAGTTATTATCTAAATACGTATTTTAATCAAAGAATAGGGTAGAATTAAATAAGTTACAAGAAAATTCCTAAAGCCTACTTCGTGACAATATGATATTCACTTTTTAAAAGAACTTTTAAGCGAATGCAGTAGTTTTGTAAAAATTACAACCAATTTGTATACTAATTTTCTTAAATTACATGTTGCAATGAAAACAATTGTTTTAAATAAATTACTCCTACTATTTAAAATAATTTGAATTTTTCAGTTACCAAAGTAAATATTGGCAGAAATTGCTTTTATAAGCAAGTTGAGAATATTAACATTGTCTAAGTAGGTTAAAGTATACTTTTCTAATAATGAAAAATGTGGAAGATGACTTAAAATCCTACTCCTACTATTTAAAATTATTTGCATTTTTCAGTTACCAAAGTCAATATTGGCAGAATTTGCTTTTATAAGCAAGTTGAGAATATTAACATTGTCTAAGTAGTTTAAAGTATAATTTTCTAATAATGAAAAATGTGGAAGATGTCTTAAAATCCAAATTTCTGAAAGTAGTCATGACTTTATGAAAAAACTCAAAAATATAGATTTATATGCACTTTTGAATTCATGTTGACAATAAGTCATACTGAATATATTTATTGTATGAGCAAATTAGAAATTGGCAAGGAATACGATTATCTAGAATAAATAATATATACAGAGTATATCAGAAATAGGTACAAATTTAAATTCGAAGGTAGATTACAATATATACAAACTAGAAAAAACATTTCTTTGGCAATGGGACCCTTAAGATATGAGTAAATAATTATTGAAAATTTAACCCAAAATTGTTTGGTTACCGCAGGATAATAACAAAAATTTGAGTTCAAATACACGTTATGCAAAGGAGAGTAAGATAGAAGTGCAAAAAAATTTCTTATCACCTTCCACAAACCAATACTATTAGGTAGGACAGTAATTTCTATTCATGTTGTTGTTATCACAAGCCAGACAAGTTTTTACGTGTTTGCCACTTTGGATTTACTTTACAATTAGATAATAACCTTCTACAGCTTAAATGCATTTTCTATGTATCAGCAGCACTTCTTACACA
>JABXWE010064740.1:0-11486 GCA_014611495.1 Limonius californicus
GCCTGTTTAAAGGCTATCAAGCAAAACTGATGTATGACAAAATACATGATTGGAGTTACCACCCATCGATGGTGCTCCTTTAATATGTACACTTAACATGACAATACATACATAAAATTTTAATAGTTAGCCACACAGTATTTTATAATAGCACTATAAAGACGCACTGAAGTATGTTACACTAAACTTGATCTGACACTTTATTTCTATTTAATCTTCTGGTTTCATTTTCATTATTAAGTAAATTTATTGCCAGTGTGTTGGAGTGCTTATTCAGTCGGGCCACATACCCCTCGGTGTATCTTTTGATTTCATCTTGAACCCACCTTATCTGAAGGTCATTGTGTAACGTCATATTACTCACGTACCACGGAGCATTGGTTATAGTTCTAAGGCTTTGTTTTGAAAGCGTTGAATAATATTAATGTTTGATTGTTTTGCACAGCCCCATAACATTATTCCGTATGTCCATATCGGTATAAGGGCAGTTTTATAAAGCAACAATTTACTGTTAAGTGAAAGGTTAGATTTGTATCCCAATAGCCAACACAGTTTTTTAATTTTAATGTCAAGTTCCTTCCTTTTTTTATTGATATGATCCCTCCAAGTAAGGCGCTTATCGAGGTGTATCCCGAGATATCTAACAGTATCGCTGGTTGGTATCATTTTGCTATTTAGAGTGACCCCTGGGCTTGCGGTTCGTCTTGTTGTGAATGTTATGTGAACCGATTTACTTTCGTTTACCTTAATTCGCCATTTACTAAGCTAGATTTCCAAAGAATTCAGTGAAGTTTGTAGTTGGGTTGAAGCTTCTGTCGGATTTTGGTGGGACGAAAGCAGTGCTGTATCATCAGCAAAGGTGGCCATAACTACATTTTCGTCGCATGGTATGTCGGCTGTATATATCTGATACAATGTCGGTCCAAGTACGCTGCCTTGGGGAACTCCTGCATGTATAAGGTGATAATTGGAGAGTCCATCTTCATGTTTGACTTGGAAGAATCTGTCACTGAGGTACGATTTTAACAACAGGTAGTATTGATGAGGCAACATTTTTTTGATTTTATACAATAATCCGCTGTGCCAGACACGATCAAAGGCTTGACTTACATCTAGTAATACTGCAGAACACACACGCTTTTCTTCTAAATCCTTTTCGATTGTATCCACTACCCTGTGAACTTGTTCTAAGGTCGAGTGGCCTTCTCTAAACCCAAATTGATGTTGCGGGATTATGACTGACTCCTTAAGTATGGGTTTGATTCGCTTAAGAAGTAGCTTTTCCAGCAGTTTGGATAAACAAGGCAGCAGCGTAATTGGCCTGTAAGATGTTGTTTCAGTTGGCGGTTTCCTGGTTTTTGGATTAAAATTATTTGCCCAAACTTCCATTGTATAGGAAAATATTGCTATCTTAATACTGCGTTGAATATTTCAGTGATTGCCACGACTGTTTTTCTGGGGAGTTCTTTTAAAACTTTTGCAGTTATTAGATCGTATCCGGATGATTTTCTATCGTTTAACAACATTATTTTTTCTCGAACTTCTCCGGGAGTAATGAATTTAACGGGTAGAGACAATTGCAGCGGAGTGTCCAAATAATGAATGATTTCATTCTCATCGGCATTTCCTGAAGGGGAGTGCGGCTGGAAAACAGTGTACAAATGCTCAGCAAAAACTTTAGCTTTGCTAGAGTTGTCTCTAGCCCATGTACCATCACCTTTTCTAATCGGTGGGATAGATTGGCAAGGTCGTTTCATTTTTCTTGTCGCTTTCCACAACGAATAGTCCCCATTCGAGTACGGTGTCAGATTACTGATGTAGTCCTGGAATGTTTCATTTTTAATCTTGTGTAATAAGTTTTTCAGTTGTTTAGTTAACCTATTAAGCCTCTCATCTTGCAAAACTATTTTTACCACAAGGATCAAAGGTAATGTATACAGGGTGTTAATACTAAGTCGTTACACCCGAAAATGGCAGTTAGAACTCATTAAAACAAACAACTTTTCTTTGTTCCAATTTTTGATTTGGTTCCCCGGTTCATAGTTATTGGAGTATTTTTGTTTTTGCAGAAATCGTCATAACTCCCTTATTTTAAGGATTATTGAAAAAAAATTTTTTTTTCAAAACTAGCCTTCGGCTCTGTAAAACATTTGCATTTACAATTATTTTTTATTTTCTCAAATAACAAAATGGCGATCGATCAAAAATTTCAAAATAAGATTTTTTGATAACCTCTCCATCGATTTTTGAAAGTCAAACATTTATAAAATCCCTAAAGTATCTACTACAACAATTGTCCTAAACAATTTTTTTCAATCTATCAAAAAAAAGTCTCTATTCATTTACTTGAATTACAGATAATTATTAACAAACTAAAAAAAGCATTTAAATCGAAGTAGCTTCCCGTTGAACAATGAAACAAAAGAAGATTAGATTTGACAAGTACACAAAACCGAACAAGATACTTCAAACTTAATGCACGTGTATATTTTCTAGTTTGTATGTTACAAATTTAAATACTTTAATGTTAATCATTAGTGTGCGTATTTTGCATAATTTGTACGTAAAATGAATTATTATCAAAACGTTGAACTTCTTGACATGCTTTTGGTTTTTGGGGAGGCAAGGCGCAATGCACAGGAAGCTCGCAGAATCTACCGGAGAAGATACCCAAACCGTCAACAACCAAGTAGCCAACTTTTCAGAAAAATTTGTAAACGTTTGTCAGAGACTGGTTGTTTTTACGCAACAATTGGTGGGAACCCCAACAGATTACGTCGAACCCCTGCAGTTGAAGAGGCTGTACTTGATATTATTGAAGATGACCCATCGACGACCACAAGGGTAATAGCTTCCAGATGAAATGTAAATCAAGTGACAGTTTGGCAAGTTCTGAAGGAGCAGGGTCTTTGGGACCTGACGACTTACAGCAAAGACTGTTGTTCTGTCGTTGGCTTCTTCGACGTTGTAATGTTCAAAGGGATTTTGAAAAATTTATTCTGTTTACGGACAAAGCTTGCTTCACAAGGGACGGGGTATTTAACTCTAAAAATAATCACCTGTGGGCTGAAGAGAATCCCCACGCACCATATTATTGCTGTAAATGTATGGGTCGGAATCGTAGGAGAGCATGTAATCGGGCCTTACCTTCTCCCAAATCGCTTGAATGGGGAAAATTATTTTATTTCCTTAGATACTATGCAACCGGAGCTTCTTGAGGACTTGCCATTAAACATCAGACGGGGACTTTGGTTTCAGCATGATGGGGCACCGGCTCACACAACACGAGAAGTATCCACATTGCTAAATCGAGAATACCCAAATAAGTGGATTGGGAGGAGAGGTCCTGTTGTGTGGCCAGCCCGAAGTCCCGATCTAACTCTACTAGACTTCTTTTTCTGGGGTCAGATGAAGACCTCTGTATACGAGACACAGGTGAACACAGAGTTAGAACTAGTGGCTAGAATAATCGTGGCTGCAGCAGAAGATATAAAAGAGAAGCAGGCAGTCCTTGCGAAGGTCTCCACGAACATTAAAAAACGCTGCCGCGCTTGTGTTGCTGCGAATGGCGGCCATTTCGAAAATGTATTATAAATAGTGTACTTGTCAAATCTAATCTTATTTTGTTTCATTGTTCAATGGCGGAAAGCTACTTCGATTTAAATGTTTTTTTAGTTTGTTAATAATTATCTGTAATTCAAGTACATGAATGAAAACGTTTTTTGGATAGATTAAAAAAAATGTTTAGGACAAATGTTGTAGTAGATAGTTTAGGGATTTTATAAATGTATGACTTTCAAAAATCGATGGAGTTGTTATCAAAAAATCTTATTTTGAAATTTTTGATCGATTGCCATTTTATTATTTGACAAAATAAAAAATAATTGTAAATGCAAATGTTTTAGAGAGCCGAAAGCTAGTTTTGAAAAATTTTTTTTTCAGTATACCTTAAAATAACGATTTTTGGAAAAACAAAAGAAGTCCAATAACTACGAACCGGGGCCCCCAATCAAAAATGAAACTAAGAAAAGTTGTTTGTTTTAATGAGTTCTAACTGCCATTTTCGGGTGTAACGACCCTGTATAGAATGTCAATACATCAAATTAAGTAAATACTTTATTCAATACTGGAAATATTATTTAAAATATATATATATATATAAAATTGTAATAAATAACAGCGTCATTAAACATTTGAAACTTGAAATAAATCGTGTTGTTGCCCATGCAATTATTAAAGCAACTTAGGGATGTTCAAATTTGACCTGCATTTTATTTTTTTCTGAACGTAATTGAAGCGATCTGCAAAGCGGTTTCATATTCATCGAAGTAGGCATGTTAGCCAACGCCATAAAGAATTGCAACTTGATTGTATCAATAATGTCAGTTGTATTAACAATGTCGTGCAACAATGTGTCAAATTCTGTTGCACAACGTGTAATTATTAAATTTATTTTCAGTGAAGGTGTAAAAACGACTGATATTCATCAGAGACTTCAAAAACAGTTTGAAGAAGAGTGTTTATCACTCAGAACAGTCTTTGAGTGGTGTAAATCCTTTCAGGACGGTCGTGTTGAACTTGCCGCATGCTGCCCGTCGAGCGTTTGTTGTGAATATTGGGAACATTCAAAAAGTTGACCAGCTGAAGAAAATGGCTGAAATTGGAAACATTAGTGTTGGTAGTGTTCAGACTATTGTTCAGGACAAGTTCAAATTTAGTAAAGATAGCGCCAGGTGGGTGCCAAAACAACTTTCCGCGGAAACAGCAGAAACGACTTCAGGTTTGCAAAGAACTACGGCTTCGCTATGAAGGCGATGACTTTTTGTCACATATCATAACAACTGAGTACACCATTATATCTCAGAAAACAAGAATGTTAGCATGGAATAGCGTCACTCAAGCCCACCTCCGTCCAAAAAATTCAAAACACAACCATCGGCTGGCAAAATTATGGCGACTGCATTCTGGGACGCTATTACACCAATTTAGGGTACGTCGAGGAGAGATAGACCACATTTTGAAAAACATAGTATAACCTCTTTATTGTTAAATAAATTGATATAAAAAATGTATTTATAATACAGCAAAACTTAAATGTACATGTAATGTATATGCAACTTATATATAAAACTTTGAACAGTTTATAAAAAACTTAATGTAAGATATCGAAAGTCCATCACACCTCCATAATATAGGTGAGATGGACCTGGGCCACGCACAGGAGGAGAGATGGACTGACATAAACAATTTATTTTTCATTTAATTCCTTTTCTTCACGGTTTGTGTTCCACACAATTCGCATAAATTTTGGTAGGTGGTACATCCCTCGTGCAACCGACGACCACATACAAGACAATTTATCCATTCATCAGTTCTTTTAGTTTTCCTGTTTTCTTTGCATGCTGCACATTAATTTTTGTAAACTTCAGCTTCTGCTGTATTGTCATCACCTGATGAGCCTTTTAATACGATTTCTGTGGAACTGTTCGATGATGAAGAAGATTGTTTTCTACGCTGTGAAGTAGTTTTCATTGTGCTTACTTTTTTAATTTCTCCAGTTTTATTGGCAACTTTTTACTTTTCTGTACTTCTCTTTTTTCCGTTAAACTTTCATCTTTTGTTAATCTTTTCTTCTGAAGTAAGAAGAGTAGCAATATTTCTTCCCCGTTTATGGGCGTTTTCTACTGTAGATGTTGAAGGTATTGGTGAAATGGTTTCTGGAAGTTTATTGGTTGTTCCTTTTTGCCCTTCCTCTAAACTTTGTTCTCCTGCTTGGTCTTGATTATCTTCTTGTTCTTTCAGTGTTTCATCTTGTCTTTGGGATTGATCATGTCATGTTCCAGCTTTTGACGTATTTGGGTCTTCTGTGGAAGTGCTGCCTTTACTGTTATCAATGCATGTATAATCTGGATTAACAGGATTGAATAGCACAATCCCGGTAGCACGAAATGCCGATACTGCATTTTCTACAATAGCGGATTTCTGCCATGATTCTGCAAGGAGTTTTCCAAATTGCGACCTTTTTACCATTCGTCCAGGATTTGTTTTCATGCAACGGCGACATGAGCCATAATAGAAGGTCTTTAGTATTTTAAAAAACGATCGGCTGTAGGTAGTGTGTAGTATGGGCAGGAAGACAGAGCAATAGTATATCATTTTGATGAGAAGTTTGGCCATCGAGTATTAGGAGAACCTTCCCGGGCATTCTTCTAGGTAAAAAGTGTGTTTGCAACCATTCAATTTTTCAGACATTCTAATTGCAGATCCCTCCCGGATCTTTTTATTTTTCCCTTTACAAATACGAAAAGGGGGAAGAAAAACACCATCAGCATTACAACAAGTCACAACACTAATAATATCTCCTTTCTTGTCAAAGCTTTTTTTTATGTGAGTCACCAATTTTATCCGCATGCACCCCTGGTAATGAGTCTAGCCGAAGACAATCATTTTTAGTTATATTATTCGAGTTCATTTTTCTCAAACCCGTCCTTGGCGCCTTTGATACAAAACTAAAGATGTTTTTAGTTTAGATTCATGCCACTTCATATTAGTTACACGGCTATTCATAAAAAGTAAGACTAAACTTACCTTAACCGCTGTAATTTATCCCTTGAAGTGCTGTACCAAAAATTTTTATGCACTTATAAACTATAAATTGTGATTATTTTAGTTGAAAACGCGCGGATTTGTAATTCAACCACTGGACCCATTTTGTTATGACTACAGTAGAGTACCTAATAATTTCGACAGGTGACAAGCTAGTGTAGTATTTACAGGTTTGTCCGACTCTCCTCCCGGTCCATTTCTCCTCGACTTGATGATGATGAGGATTTTCATGGGTGGGAGCAGGCCACCCGGGCCCATTGTGTTCCCTTGGGGTTACGGAAGACTTCACACCCTGAACAGGTCCAGTTCAGAGGCGTGTCTTGAATGTCTCTTGGTTCAAGAAAGGAAGAGCCAAGGTGCTGCGTCTTAAGGCCGCTAATGCCTTGCATTTGCAGCGGACATGTTCAGAAGTTTCCTGTTGCTCCTGACATTTCCTACACTGGTTGTTTAACACAATCCCTATAGTGTGGAGATTACTGTTCAGGTGTCCGTGGCCTGTAAGGATGCCCGTTATTATCCTGATTTGTCTTCTGGGTAGATTCAGAATATAGTTTACCGATTATGGCGAAGGGCTCTTGATGAAGGCTCTAGCCGGTCTGGGTGTGAGTCTGGTGGTTGCAGAATGCTGAAATTGAGCATTGGCGTGATTCCAGATCTCGTGCCTCGCATGTTTGGGGGCTATTCCAAAAGCTGGTTCTAAACCTACTAAAGGTTCAGAGGCCCCAGCCACAGCTGGGGAATCAGCTTCCTCTTTGCCACTTATTCCACTATGGCCTGGAACCCATAGGATTTTCACGTAATTCTCAGCTGAGAGTTTGATGAGTGTGGCTCGACATTCTTCAACAAGCCTAAACCCTATCTTGGGAGACATTAAGGCCTTAATGACCGCTTGACTGTCCGAGCACTCCTCGACTTACCCTACGTCAATTTTCTCGAAGAAAGAAAAACGATTAATTCAGTTTATTACAGTGAACTTCTTGGAAAGGTTAAGCTGGCCATACGAACAATAAGACTAAGCAAGGGCCTTATGCTACTGCACGATAACGATCGCCCACATACAGCCCATCTACCGAACAATACATTGGCTAAATTGTGCTGGAAAGTACTGCCTCACCCGCCATATAGTCCGGGCTTGGCCCCGAGTGACTATCAGCTCTTTGGGTCACTCAAAAAGTTCTTGGGAGGCAAGCGATTTGCCTCTAATGAGGAAAATGCGGTGCAAAATTAGCTACGTCGTCAACCAAAAGATATTTTTTCGACGGGAATACGGAAGCTACCGGAGCGATGGGACAAGTGTATTTTAAAGGGGGCTTCTTACTTAGAAAAATGATGTATATATAATAATAATTTATAGTTTGAATCGACTTAAAAAAATAAAATGCAGGCCAAATTTGAATCACCCTCGTAGTTTCAATGTCTTAACCGTGTTTGACACACTTTAAAAACTTTATTTTACAACCTATCAGATACATTATTGGGTTTTACTTTACCTAACCTTCCACATTCTATTCATTTAGAATTGTGGACGTAAAATTCTTTATTATAGGGTAACTCGTACAGTAATTGGACACGGTATAGTAATTGGACATCTCCAGTATAGGGAGTTGTAATAGCTATACATTTACTGTTAATGTTACTATTTGTTAATAGATACCACGACATATGTCATTTTAATAACTCATCAAGTTGGTTCCCGCCAAATATCGGCCCAGTACGTAAATTGAGTGTCAAATGTGACAGCAGTTGCATTTTGACGTTTTTCGTAGTGGCATGTGTTAAGAATTGCTAGTATTTTTAAGTCGCCGATTGTGTAGTTGTAAAGCAGTTAGACGTGTCATTGTTTCACACAAGTAAGTTATTATGTTAAACATGCTTCAGCTAATGTATACTTGCTGTTTACGAGAGTTGGGATGTAAACATAGAGGTGTCCAATAACTGCATTATAGAAACATGTGGATTTTAGTTATTGGACAGGGTGTCCAACAACTATGCTTCTGAGCTACACAGTTATTGGACACGTGTTTATTAATAATTTAAGTTAGAGGCTTCATTACTCTCACATCTCTGCTTCTTCCTTTCTTAGCTTAGCCTCCTCTATTATGCCAAGAAAACCAAGCTACGGTGCAAGTGTCCTGCAGGCAGCACTCCAAGAGTTGTCAAGTGGACAATCATCACTGAGGAGCATTTCAAATAAATATGGCATCCCAAAGTCCACTCTACTATTCAGGAAACAACATCCTGGCCAAAAAGAGAAATTTGGACCTCCGCCCGTATTAACTGGTGAAGTAGAAGCAACATTAGTAAACTGGATTTTAGAACTATCTAGAAAAGGGTTTCCTGGAAAAAAAGAAGATATTATTTCCACTGTTCAGAAATGTCTGCAAAACAATCCACGGCCCAATCCGTTTAAAGATAATCGTCCTGGTAATGGATGGATCAAAGCTTTTCTTAAGCGGAATCCACAGATTAGTCAACGAACTAGTGAAGATGTTACATCAGCTAGTTCTTGTTTATCGGAAACCGATATTAGAAAATGGTTTGACGAAATAGGTAACTACATTAAAGAGAGGCAATTAGATGAAGTAATAAATGATCCATCAAGGGTATTTAACGGAGACGAGTCAGGTTTTCAAATTTGTCCATCAACAGGTCGTGTATTGGCAGAAAGGGGAGCAAAAAATGTTTATTCAATAGAGCAAGGCTCTTCTAAAGAAAACATTACTGCTATGTTCACCTTTTCAGCAAGTGGGGCTACTTGCTGTCCAATGGTGGTGTATCCCTACAAAAGGATTCCAGACCAAATTGCACGTTCAGTACCCGACCATTGGGGAATTGCTCGTAGTGATAACGGATGGATGACAGGAGAAGTATTTTACGAATACATTGCAAACGTATTCCATCCATACCTAATCAAGGAAAAAGTACCATTACCCGTAATTCTCTTTGTGGACGGTCATAAGTCCCACTTGACTTACCATCTGAGTGTCTTGTGTAGTGAACTACAGATTGAAATTATAGCGCTCTATCCAAACGCAACCCGAATTCTTCAACCCTGTGATGTGGCTGTATTTAGACCAATTAAAATAGCTTGGCGGAAGGCAGTAAAGCATTGGCAGGACGCACATCCAGGAGAAGCCCTAAATAAGTTGACTTTCGCACCACTACTACAAACTGTTGTAGAATCCAGTGTAAAAAGAGAAACATTAATTAACGGGTTTAGAGTGTGTGGGATTTTCCCTTTCAATGCAGATGCTATTGACTACACAAAATGCCTAGCCAGTTCTAAACCTGTGGCTGCAGATCATGAAAAACAAACAGCGAAGGAAGACGACATAAATATGAGTTACGATACATTTTCTCGTATAGTAGGCGAGGATAAGTTAAAAAAATTCCAAGCTATTGGAGAACTTTTATGCGAAGAATCCAACAGCGATGATTTTCTGGACTTATACCGCATTTGGAATTATTTCCAAGGTAGCCATAATGTCAATATTAAAGATTCTGCGCTAATCCCATATCCACTTTCGGAATGTGTTAGTGATTATGTAAACGAAATTCAGGATTTGGATGAAAATGAGCAAATACATTTTGAAGCTAAGGAAAGCGAAGAAATCCAAATGCAACCTGATCCTTCTGAACCGTCTTGCAGTCATAGCACTTTTCTAAAGCCTTCAGTTGAGATGATACAGCCATCTTCATCTCAACTTTGTAAACCATCTTGTAGCCGTAGTAATTCTTCACCGCCATTAGTTGGAATAAAAGAGCCTTCTCCTCTATCTTCATTTCTCATGTGGCCAAATTCACCGAAACGCAAAGGAAAACGGCAAATTCAACGTGTACCGTATGCAATAGCATCAAACCAATTTAAACAAATGATGGAATTAAAACAAGCACTCAAGCTTCAAAATGAACAAGAAAAGGTCGATCGAAAGAGAAAGCGGGAAGAAAAATTAAAAGAGAAAGCAATTAAAAATTCAAAAATTAAGAAGCAAAACGACGCGAAAAAAAATGTTTGTGGTGTTTGCTCTAAAATAATTAAGGCAAATGATATTAAGTGTAGCCAGTGTTATAAAGGCTTTCATAAATCTTGTATACCTTCGTCACACAAAAAGCATATACCAATGGAAGATGACGACGATATGTTTTTATGTCACTTTTGTTACGCGGAGGAATCTGAAGAAGAGGCGGTGCTATCCCCAGATGAAGGTAGTAGAGATGTGGATGAATTATTCCAATTGTACCAGGACGAAAAGAAAAAACTTGGTTTTTAAATGTATAGAACCTATGCAATACATATCAATAGTTTTTATATATACGTATACTCCCATGTATTACTTAAGAAAGGCAGGTACTTAATGATAATTTCACTAAAATTACAAAACAGGATCAAATAATGATATTTTATAAACTGTCCAATTACTGTATTTAAAGTGTCCAATAAATGTGAAAAGTGTCCAATAACTGTATATTTTTGCATAGTGTCAATTAAGGACTAATAATAAATACTAGTGTTATAATTTTGTGTAATTAGTCTACTAAGCAGAAACAGAACACAATCAGGTTTACATTAGTGTATTTAAATTTTCTTTAAGTTAAAATATGAAATTTTGTACTACACAAGACTGTAGGAAAGTGCTTAAGTGTCCAATAACTGTATGAGTTACCCTACTGTCAATTAGATTATCTTTCTGTACATATTGTATACAATACTAAAATTTTCGCTTATGCCCCAAATAAAATTATACCTTAAATTCATTATATGTGAACCATTCGATAAATTAAAGACTACATAATCATATGCAAAACTTAAACAACTCCTAAAATTATTACTACAAAACTTCGTTTAATAATTTATTGAGAATACTTGGTGATGGTAATGA